>JZKD02S0394060.1:36642-52166 GCA_000966675.3 Picea glauca | reverse complement strand
TGATAGTAAGTGTTTCTTTTTGGTTGAATTTCAATTGTTATTTATTTTGATTTTTTTATTGAATTGACTATGTTGAAACTTGGCATTGTCTTTTAGGTGGAAAATAGTAATATAGAACTAAGGGAAGAAGATATTGTCCAATATATGGCAGCATTAGAATCTTGTAAATATGACAGTAAGATCATGTGAAAATTTGGAACGTCAACAGAGATTTTGCAGCCTTCATTTGGAGTTGAAAGTAGCCCAGTAAGAGCCACTACAAATGATGTGAACTCAAGTGTTGGGTACCAACATGTAATGAGTTGCATACATGATCTCAATGAGACAATTTCACAGTTGGTTTCCTCTATTAGGCCTATAGTTTCTGCATGAAATCAACATAATTCCACTGATTCAAGTGACGTAAGAGGATCTATTGCACTCATTTTGTCTTGTTTTAACATGTGTATGCCATTTATTTTTTCAAATAAATCTATTGTATCTCATTTCTTATTGTTTGACTAGTTTTTGTACTTGTAAATTGAACTAGAAGTTGTAGGTTTTTGTGTTTTTCCACTTAGTCTATTGCATTTACAGTGAACTCTTAAGTGCTCTCGCTCACACTCTCCTGCTAAGAATTAGTGCACTAAATTAAAGCTATAGGACAATTTAGTTTCATGTGTAGATGCATTCTTCTTCTTCTCTTATCATCAACCTTGCATTGTGTAGAACCGTGCTCTGTTTTTAGAATCAACTCTCTATGTTTCTAGAATCATCTTTGTGTTCTACCTTTAAAATATCAATAATGTTTGATACTTTTAAGTATTGTTGAGTAGTAACAATGCATGATCACTTGCATTACATTCAAGTAATGTTTTTTTCTAAAATGACGACCTCTTAACAATTCTTCCTCTCACCAATATTCTTGTAAGAAGGTACGTAACTCTGATATTACTACTTCATCCTCTTATTTTGCAATATTTTTTGTTGTCTGGTATGTATCTTTAGGAATACTTAAATCCACATGCAAGAGGAAAGCTACAGCCTTCAATGAACCAGTGCTATGCTCCCCAGAAACTTTGATAATATCAACACTCAGAGTTAATAGGACATGTTGAGGTGCATGAGGTAATACATAATTGGATATTTCCACGTATCCACTTGATACCATAGTTTTGAGGGAAAGAAAGATTTCCATGTCCCTACAACTTCTCTAAAAAAACCACTATAAAACTTGTAGGAAGCCCCTCTCTACAACTCTCATGAATGGCCTAAAAAAGGAAACTCATTTACCCTCATCGACAAGACATTCCATGGTACAGATATTTATAATGAGATGAAAATACCATAACAAGATCCACACCCAAATCCAATATGTTACATTGGGAAATCTATGAGTAAACAATTGATGTGTTAGAAATATAAAAGAAATCATTAAAATGTGAAGAGAAACAAACAAACAAAAAAATTGTAGAAGGATCAACATCTTTGCAATAATTTTGAGAAAAAATTGAAATATCTGAGTAAGAGAGAAGGTTCATGGAAAAGAATTATCCATATTCAAGGTACCATATCATAACCAAATTCCAAAAGGATAATTTTATAGCATAAAAATATTGTAGCATGTACACATGTTCTTACTCTAGACCCTTCCTACAAGCAACTCATGCCTATATTGCCTAGGCAATTAAGCTCTAAAACTAAGTAATGTGAGATGCATTCTAATTACCACAAGATACTCATAATTTCAAATTGTAAATGATTTAGTAACCAGATAAATTGCATAAAAGGACATTGGTAACCATTCTCAACAACAACCCTTAACTTGTACATGACGCGACAAAGTGAAATATTGAATATAGTAGCATGCAGGTTTATAGATACCCAACTCAGCACACAGCCAATTGAGGTTGAAATACAAATAAGAGTAGGTTCAAGGATACCTAAATGTAACACAACTATGAGAGGGATAATGGATACTCAAATCAAATATGTTGGCCATGACCAAGAGACTGCAACAATGATTGGGTTTATGAATACCCAACTAAAAATAGGGTTGGCCCTATTCACAACACCATCCCTCATCTCAATAGGATTCTTTGGAGAGAAGCCATTACATCACACCTTTCCCCCATTAATGATGAATGTGAGCCACATTGTGAAGACATAATACCATTTGAATGTTATAGTTTCATCACTAACATGGGTTCACAATGTGGTGGAGGTGGGATTTGGAAGAGGTATAGAAAAAGGATCTGTAAAATCCTATTGATTGGATAAAGGTACACAGGGGGGCAGAAGTTGTATTTGATCACAAAGACATGAGTCTAGTATATATAAGAAATATCACCATCATATTGTGGAAGGAATAGATCCATCGAAATATGTTTGATTCATCTGTAGAATCATATGTAAAATTAGTGGGACGGTCTTGTAGACCTGTGAATAGATACCGCATCAAGGAAGGTGAGAAAGTACCTATATCCCCCTTGGGAAAAAGTGGTCATAGGCCCTAAAATTTCATTATGAACCCACTCCAATAAGTGAGAGGTGGGCCTTATATGACCATCAAATGAAGCATCCACTGGAAAACCACCAACCCCTGGAACATAAACAATGTCTATAAATGTGGAGTGGTCAATAATGAGATTATCACATCTTCGAATAAGTAAGGCCATGTTAATGTTTGGAACTGGAAGGGTTCCAAAGTATCTACAAAATGTACACTGGCATCTCGTATAATCTCTCTTGTTTTTGGGTTAGTGCTAACCTTATGGGGAAATCCTTATGAAACTTGGAAATGGAGTATGATCCCTAGAGATCAAAGGATGTTGTGACACTAAGAAAAGCACTTGTCGTAGTATAGAAAATCAGACCTGTAATATGTTATTAAATGCACAAAACAAGCAAGAATGCAGATTTAGTCCTTAGGATGAATTTGTTCTTTGGGAGCTATGAAAATATTTTGTTTTAACACAAAACATTGTCCCTGAAAGTGAAGATTTGTGTGTCGAAATACAAAAAATAGTCTCATTTTGTGTTGAATCTCTACTCAATAAAACATAAAATATGTGGGTTGACTTGTTTTTGTCCAAGACTGAAACTTGATTTTGTTTTTGAACTTTGCAAGGATAGGATGAAGCCACCCTTCAACCAAGTCCCATGTTCCAATATTTACTACTGTGAATCCAATGTACTTTGAAGCATTGAGACAAAGTGTATGATTTTCATTAATTTCTCATGCATTAAGATTTGGTTTCATATTTATTGCTCGATCATCAATGGTTCTAGGAACAACCACATTGATCAATTTGCATAGAAGAATGCCATCTTTAACTATATCAAAGAGATAATTTTTCATAGGATCAATTGGACGGTATATTTTCACCACTGAATCATCTCTAAGGTAGCTATTGATATGATAAAAAATGCAACATTCTTAGATTCGCTAATTGTGTGAAGCAAGGAATTTTTGGCAATCTTTAGAAATGCAGATTTTTTCTTGGAACCACTAATTTTGTATTTACCTGTATTTGCAAATTAAGATAAATCCATAGAAAAACTTTGAAATCCACAATCTCTTTTGCATTCGAATGGTATTCCCCCACAACAACTCCTACCTCCTCCTATATGAATAAATCCTCAAAAATATTTCAGTTTACTCATTCCAGAGCTCAAATCCCCAACACTTAATTCACCATTCTCCTTCTGCATGGATTCATATTTTTATTTTAAAGTTTGAAGCTATTTTGGGTGAATTGGCTCTGAAGCCTAGGATATGAAACCAATACTTCCACATATCTTGCCATTTTAATATAAATTCACTTCCATTATCAAGTGGTAAACAAGCCTCTGATGTACTGTCATCAATAACAAGCTTTCAGAAACTGCTAGTTACGCTTCCATTTTCATTGCCTAAAATCCTTGCATCTTCACTGGTTTGTTTTGTAAGACTCCAAAGCATAATTCTTGCAATAAATATAAGTATCATTTTAGGATTGACCTCAACAATGTCTTCAAGTAGAAGGAAAAATGAGCATCCAAGATTCCTTTCCACATTCATTATATAGGTTGCATTTAACCTCTTTTCTTCCTCATTCTTGCATTTTGTGACAATGTACCAATTCACAATCCTAGGTTCCACAGAAATCAGTATATTATCAAGATTCCTTTGTTGAGTTGGTATTGCAGATGGAAATATATAAATACAAGAGAATACGAAATAAATAAGTTTTTTTTTATTGAGATAATTTACGTAGGTAATTATTATAATATGTAAATGTGAACCCCTATACATGTGGTATCCCTTTCTTCTTGATGCTTAACCTTTATCTGATATTGAATATAGTGCTCCTTTTTTATAAGGTGGCAAAACTATAGATAATGGAGAGTTGATTGATGCTTAAAGTTTTTTACTATAGACATATAGTGCTACTTTTTGCTAAGGCAACTCAACTACAAATATCCAAAGTTATGAATTATAAGGTTATCTGCATTGGAAAATGAGATGATTTATTGTAAAATAATTCTTTAAATGATTTTAATATCATAACTATCATATCATAAAATAGATTTGAAGACTCATCACAATGTTTCATGTTTTTCACATATTTTCTTACATCTCTATCAGTGCTTGTTACGAGGAAAATCACTCTATGGAATAGGGTAAACCACAACAAACGAAATGACTACAGAAATCAAATCTAATATCAATTATGTTATATAAAAAAACATGCTAATAATACGAGATAAAGAGCCTACCTCATATTAATGTTCGATGAAGTCCACCGTTGAGCACTCGAATCAAAGCTATACACCTGCAACTTGTCCTCAAAAACCAAGATACGCAAGCATATGGTGATAATATATAAATTTATCACATATAATATCATAATCCATAAATATTCATAACAAATATGCCGATGGAATAACAATTCAAAAATTTTCAAGACATTAACTGGACAATAAAAGAGTATTTCTATTAAAATATGATCAACATAAGTGTATGAGTAACAAAATTTTGTGTCAGCACATCTCAGAACTCAGAAACTAAGTCCCTTCCAGCTGGGGCTCCACCATTTCAATCCTATGCCAAAGTCAAGCTCATATAAGAGAGACAATGAGGTTCTCAATCAAAGAGGGAAGAGCTTGGGGGTTGAACAATGTGTTCAGACTTAAAAGGACAAAGGGATGGAGACTCAATACAAAGTAAATAATTTATCCAGAGTAACTTTTCTCTCAAATTTGAATTGTTCTCTCCTTATTCCACAAGTTGGATATGGCCCATTTATATCCTTCAAATGGAACTGAAGGGTCGAGTTAGAACATTTCTAGTATATGGAAGGTCAAGGATCATGAATCTTGTGACGTGACATGGAAACTCGACACCATTTTTTAATTTTGGGCACAAAAACTGATGTACACGGGATGTAATGGTGCAACCCACGTATACACATGTTGTCTAGTTGTTAGGGCGCATATATGTGGAAAAATATGTTTTTTATCTCTGGGAATTGCAAAAAGGGACTTCAATTCTGCATATGGAAATGGAAAAGGCCTTCTGAGAAAGTTGCATGGGGTCAGGCAAATCTTTGTATAAAAAATGTCCCCTAATGTGTGAGGTTAGAGGAGTATATGCTATGGCTGAAATACATTATAATTCCCAGAAGTGGAGTAATGGAGACCCAGCTAGATGAACTAGTTGCTCATAAGAATATTACAATACATAATGACTTTGTACACATGGATGAAAATTTGATTTACATTGCACATCGATGTGGAAATATACCAAACATTTTTTCATGGCCATGAATAGGAAATAAAAAGGTATATACATGCCATGGGATGTCAAATAGTCACGAACAAGGCCCAATGAAAACCAGTCTCAAAATCAATCTGAAGATATATGTATAATCTGATCTCCCATGATCACTGAAGTCATATAGGTATTGGTTCAATGAATGATAGTAATAGTTTAGGAAATTTGTGACTATGAACTAATGTCTTCAAGTCTTCTACACGATCCACCAAAGGTGAAAGTCTACATCATGTGAATAAAGGAGTTAAGGTTGAACACAATGAGACTTTGTTTCATTACCGGTCATTAAGGTATATCGTTAACAAACATGAGACAACCTACCAATAATGAAAGTACGTATCAAGGCATCGAGTACATTCTTAAAACTGTGAATAATGGATTTGATGTTGAACACTTGAAGAATCCATCGATCATGAGACATTTATGTATTCCCAAATGTCAATGGAGAGAGAACTTGCCACTGATGACTGCAATCTTGTAGGTTCCCATAGGACTCTAGGCCTCTTTTCTGGAATAAATGAGCTGAAGTCGATGGAAGGAGACCTATTAACAGGAGAGAATTAAGGAATCTCTCATCAGTCAGCACGAGGTACAAAGAAGTAGCTTGATGATTTGGAGGAACTCTGGCGAAGAACATGTTCATGAACCAATGCCCCTATGCATCTTTCGCATGCACCAGATGCAAGAAGTACATGGAAAATACCCTTTGAATAACAACCAATAAGGAAAAATGTTGAAAAAGGTGAGGAAACCACCAATAAGGCTAATGGAATCCAAGACACTGCATGAATCCCAATGTGTGAATAGATTCCTTTCCTTTGAACACAAGGGAAACCCCCCAGTCAATGACCAATGAGGAGATGTCGTCTTATGGGTTCAAGGTTACCTACCCATAATGAAAGTAGGACCAGGGTACATGTTAGGAAAACATCTTCATGTAACCCTGAGACACACTAAGGGAATGGTCGACATGAAAAGTCAAGAGTTCTGATAAATGGCTGACACATGCTTATTGACATCCTTTGAACAAGAGCATGAGACATATTGAGGACTTTGGAAGTATAGAATAAACGATGGAACTTTGTGATGCAGGAGGCATCAAGCAAACTCTCCATAGGGACTAGAAGTGTAATCAGTCATAGGAGTAAACTGTAAGTAACGAACTCAGCTTCCTTAGGTCATGCTAAACCAAAAATTTGGATGACAAGTGGACTCAAAATTTTATGCTGTGTTCAAATGCAACACGTCTGCTGCCAACATGAGATAATATTTCTTTCTCACCCATGATTTTTTCTTTTTTCATAGACAAAGAAATGGTATGATACAGAGGAGGAAACAAGTGGCATGAGTAAGAAATTGGTTTTAGAAATGGAACAACCTATGCTCAATGCAATAAGTTTCATGGAGGATATGGACACTTGAAGGAATGTTTCTATTAGGGTATAAGGTGTCAAGTTGCAAAGGATATAAAAAAGTCTCTTCTTGGCTGATAATGAAAACTGCTGGGATAATAAGATTATAACAAAAGTGGGAATTGACAATAGCCTCAATACTATAAGCAAGAGAATGATATGCAATTACAACTTAACTCCAAATAATTTCATTTTTCATAAATTTAGTCCCCTAGGCCCAAAAATTTATTCTAGCCAATAGTGACTAGAGTGTTCCTTTTTCAAAATTATTCTATTTGGTATGAAAAAGGGTTAAACTTACACTAACTAGATGTCCTTTCAAATCCAATTTACCAGTGTGAAAGAGACAAGTTCACTCGACAATATTTTCTCTTTTTGAGAGAGTCAGAAAAGAGGTAAACTGAACTTAGTGATGTTGTTCTAAGAAACACATCACGGGGGAGGCCAAGGCTCCCATGCAAGACTTCTTTCAAAAGTCGAAAACTCACAGATAGTTGATACAAACTTGGAAAAACCCAAATATTTCAAAGTTTAGGAGGATAAAATACTTTCAAATGTTACCTTATATACAATATATTGAAGACTTCCCCTTATCTGGAAAGGTGTAGAAGAAGGAATTCAAGGCTCTACAAGATCATTCCAATCAAAGGAAACCACCATAGAACTTGGAGGGAGCATACTCAGAGAGAGTGGAATGATCCCTTGCTTAAAAGGTACATAACTAGAAATTATAAGGACATGGTTGAAATATGCATCACCCCCCAAAATAAGAGTGGCATTGACCAAATATTGCATCGACAATGTCACTTCCTTAGACTTGTCACTCTCCAAGAGAATATTGGGATCGACCAAAGATTGCATCGATATGACCAATTTTTCAACTATTTTTTGAAAAGGACATGATATAACAAGGTCAAAAGATGCATCACCCCCTAAAAGAAGAGGTGTGTCATCCAAATATTGCATCAACATGACTATTGTATCGACCAAAGAAGGACTAGAATGTTGGGAAACCAAGGACGACTTAGATTCTGAAGGGCCCCCAGGAAAGAATCACACTTCTTGTACCACAACAGTAGTAGAGAAAAAATGAGTAAGGTGATCTCCTTTGGAAATTATACAAAGGAAATTAGGCTTACGCCTTATACATATAGGCTTCTCAATCGTATGAATTCCCACAACATGACTTGCAATGGCTAGTGAGGACCCTTCAACATGACTAGAAGAGGTTGGTGATGGATCCCCAACATGACTAGTAGAGGTTGGTGGTGTATGTGCAGTGTGACTAACAATGACTATAGTTGTGCCCCCAACATGAATTGTAGTGGTTGGTTGTTGGTCTTCAACATGACTTGCAGAGGTTGTCGACCAATATTCAACATGACTAGTAGAGGTTGGCGATATAATTCCAGTATGACTTGCAGTGATTGGACTAGAGGTGGTTGATTACAGAATTTGAGACCAAGGTTCTAAGAAATACTGCTTTTGAGAAATTGTAGGAGAGGAATGGTTCTGGTATACACCATGGCCCTATCCGGCAGGAAAGTATCCTCCTCTAGACTGATTCATAAGGGGTTGTAAGGTCATGTCACCGAGGAAGCTCCTTGTGAAGAGAAAGAGACATGACAAGGGTTACTCATGTGAGGATATATGTTTCCCCCAGATGAAGTAACTTCGTGTAGGTATTTTCCCATACTATAAAACTGACTCCCCCCAGATGAAGGAACTTCGTGTAGGGGGTTGACCATACTATAAAAATGACTCCCCCCAGATAAAACACCAGAGGAAAGATTGAGTTTTTCCATGGGAAAAGAGTTTGTAGGAACCGACATAGAAGAAGAAGGATAGATGGACATGATGTAATAAGTAGAATGACCACCCATTTGAGAGCTTGCTCCTAGAAAAGTGAACCTAGGATTGGATCTGTAGGAAGGAATATTCCAACCTCTTACTGTAAGAGTTGGTTCAGGGATATTACTCCCACCAAATGAAAAGGGAGAATAATAAGGCATCATGCCTCCAAACCCAAAACTAGGATTCACATAAGGCAATGATACAGAGGATGGAAGGTGTGAAGACATGTCTAACATACCATGAGAAAAAGGATTAGAGGCCCAAGGTATTGGTTGAGTATCATGATTTGACGTACCACTCAGAAATAAAAAATAATTTGTCCCCATGGAATGAGAAAAGACCATGGGATGGGTAGCGCTAACTGAGGGAGGCATGGGAGCTCCACTAACCATAGCAATGAAAAATCATGACACAATACAAAATCCTAAGGCCAACTAATAATCAGAGAGCACACCAAAGTAAAAAAAAAAGGCCAATGTACACAAACAAGATATATTGGATGAAAGGGTTCTCCCTCACTAAAGTAGGTATGCCTCACCCAAGAGAGGCCTGCGACTCCGTTCAAAATATTAGAGGTATTAGAATCAGTTATAAGGGACCTCATGGGATTAACAATGCAATTGGTTAGATCCCCCTGGAGAGGTAATCCTCTATAAATTTCGTGTGTTGTCTGACCCTTATTTGACTCAGGGTACCTGCAGAATAACCCCTGGAAGTAACATATGTGGTTACCTATGTGAAGAAACTAATCAATCACGATATAACCAATGTGTAGGTCAATAGTTGTAAGTCAGTTCCACCGTATGGGAAGGGTAAAAAAGCACAAAATCTCAAAATCACCTCCTCTCACATAGGTAAAGGTACTAGCAATACCCCCATATACAAATAGATCCCTAGAAATATCTTTGATGCTAAAAAGGTATTGGAGGGATGTCTCCTCAACCAACTTAATGCAACATCATTCTTAACTATGGTGTGAGAGAAGCCTCTTAACGTCACCAATTATACAATGTATTTAACCACTCCCTTAGTCAGACACATATGTTGATTTTGATATCCTTGGAGAAATTTACTCACAATATCATATTCCAAGGCTTTAAATCTTAGGCTAGTTTGTGCACCCTGAAAAATAAAATCGTTTCTAATCAATTTTAATTTTATCAGTGTTACTTTTAGTGGATTTGTTTACTAAAAATATGTGGTCATGAAAATGATGATGTTATGACTCAGCTGTTACACATTATTTTGGTCACCTCAGTGATTACCTGACAACATGTGTTCATTTTCCCTAAAAATATTAAAAGACACTTTCTCCATGAGGAAAGTGATTTGAATTACTCTGCCAAAAAACATATGAAGGAAGGTGTCGCACCTTCTCCATTCATGGGGTGCCATGATGCCTGATCTTCACATCCTTCACTATACCTAGATTGTGACATCGCTGCATGTTTCTAAATACACAGGGTGCGACGATGCTTAAAGCTTGGGAAAATTCAAATTTCAAAAAAGTTCTAGAAGGGGATCTTCTAGAAGATGAGGTGGCCTCTGATCAGATCTAATCTCACCCAGATCCTCTTCACGCTATAGTTTTCATCGTTCCATTCGCTAAATGGGGCATTGACTTCATCACATGTAACCCTCACTCGATCGGGGGGCATGGATATATTATTGTAGCTGTGGATTATTTCACTAAATGGGTCGAGGTGTTGGCACAGGGGAAGACCCAGGGTTTAGCTCCAAGAATGCACCAACAAGACCTAGCTACTGGCTCTTTTGATATCACCTGTGAAGAAGATGCAGTCTCACCTGAAGCAGCTAAGAGGAGGTTGTAGGACATATATGTCTGCAACTAGGGGAATATCAAGTGGTTCTTATTACAACAACAACATAACATGCATCTACCATTAAACTATCTAGATCTATCCCTCACAACTATAGATATGATCTAATACAGTCATGCAGATAAAAATATAACAACATCAGATCTCAAAGCATCAATAAAACACACAACAACAACAAAGGTACATGGTTCACCCTCTCTCTAGGGATACGCCCACATAATTGTGCTTATGATATATTAAGGTAAAGATTACAATTTTGATCTGTGCTCTTGGCCAACAGATCCTCTCTCTCTGTCTCTCCCTTCCTCTCTTCCTTTCTATGCACCCATCTACAGGACTTGATCTTCGTACCTAGTTGAAGATCTTACAATACTAGAAGGCTCTCTCTCTCAACACTTCTCTCACCCTCAATACAATATTATCCTGATGAACAATACTCGACTATAAGGCTCAACCATAGTATCGACCCGACCTAGGTCCTCTCGACCTCTATTTATACATTACAATCCCTCACAGACAGCCTTAGGTTGAAACCTAGGTGTCAAAACCCTAATTACCAAAACCCTAGGTGTCTACAACCCTAGGTCAACTTGACCCATTCTTTCTAGGCTTCACCAGCCTGTCTTTCATTCTCCATATCGTGGTGCTCCAAGGCATCTAATGCTGGATTTTTCCACTTCCTGAGTCATCCTCAGTCCATCCTTCTTGTTGATCTATCATCCTCTATCTCCTCATCCAACTACCTTCTTTTCTGCACTTCGCTCCATCTTCTTTTTTCTTTTTCTCACTTCGACCCAGTGAAAACCACTGTTTCTCCCACATAGCTCGTTTTTTCCCTTTGCTTCCTCGTTCTTTGCTTCCTTCCATAACCCATTTCCAACAGGCCCCCAACACTCACCTGTGACTCATCCCGAGGCATGTGAGATCTGATCCTCTTGTTTTACTTCGACGTTCGACTGCACAATGCAGCCCTTTCTTTCTGCTTTATGCCTCCTTTCCATCCTTGTGCAAACTATCTTTTCTATGTCTGGAACCCAGTTTCAAATGAACCTGGTACATGGAACCTTGTCTTCTTGATTCTACTGAGAGCTACGAGGTAGCTGGTTGTCATAGTACAACTTCAGTCGACTCCCATTCACCAAGCCTTCCTTCCAGTCTCCTTTCAATGTTTTCAGTTGCACAACTCCACCTTCTATAACATAGAAAATCTCATATGGTCCGAGCCAATGTGTTCTGAACTTCCCAGGGTGTTTTATAAACTTACTGTCATATAGAAGGACTAAATCCCCTTGCCAAAATATCTTATTCTTGATGTGTCTGTCATGATATGCCTTTTCTCGTTCCTTCTGAATTTGTTGATGGAAGCCTGCAATGAATTTGTCTTCTTCTAGTTCGACCAACTGTGATATCCTCTCATGAATGGCTCCAGTATCATCCACGTCTGTACATGCATCAATCCTTAAGCTTGGTACCAAATGAAATTGGGAAAATAGCTTTAAGACAATAAACCAACTTGAAAGGAGTATGCATTGTTAATTTTTTCCAAGTGGTTCTATAAGCCCAGAGTACTGCTGGTACTCTTAGATCCCAGTCATCCCTGTTCACACTGCAAATTTTTGTCAATGTTTTCTCTAAGATATTGTTGAATGATTCAACCGTTTTGTTTGCTTGTGGATGATAAGGTGTGCTCTTCTGATGGTGGACTGGAAATTCTTCAGTCAGGGCTTCAACTGTCTTATTGATGAAGTGTGTACCTTGATCACTCATAAGGACTTTAGGGAATCCAAACTTTGTTATTATGTCATCAAATATAAAATGCACAGTTGCATCTGTGCTACAATCCTTGACTTCTCTTTCTTCGGCCCATCTAGTTAAGTATTATGTCCCAGTGATAATATACCTTGCTCCTATGCGCTTTCCTGGTGGGTTATTAGGTCCCACGAAGTCAATGTCCCATTTTTCAAATGCTTGTAGGGTCATCTATGGTTCTAATGGAATCTCATCTCTTCGGGATGGATTTCCAACTCATTGGCATACATCGCATGCTCTGGTATATTTTTTAGCATCTCTGTGTAACGTAGGCCACCAAAGGTTGGCTCACAGAACCTTCTGCATAGTTTCTTTTCCTACATAATGTCCTCCTGCAATGCCTTCATGAGATTCTTCAAGGATCATAGGATGTTATACCTCCATCACACATCTTCTTAGGATCTCATCAGGTCCCATTTTATATAGCTGACCATCTATCAGTGAAAAATATGCAGTGCGCACCACTAGTTGTTTCTTCTGCGGAATTCTATATTTGGCTGGAGCTATTCTTGTTGAAAGGAACTGGACTATGTCTATGAAGTGGTCATCAACCTTTCTAATGGAGAGTAGCTATGCATCTGGTAGTGTGTCCTCCATACTGGTAGGTTCTTCACCATGCTCCAACCTCGACAGGTGGTCTAGGCCCTTATTCATTCTTCCTGGCTTAACTATGATCTCAAAATCATATTCTTGAAATAGGAGAATCCATCTGCATATTCTTCCCCCCAACACTGGCTTGTTTACTAGGTATTTTAGCATGGAGTGATCAGTAAACATTTTAAAGTGTCCTCCCAACAATTAGTGGTGGAATTTATGCAATGCATACACCATGTCTAGTCCCTCTCTCTCTATAGTAGTGTAATTGATTTTGGTTGTGGAGAGATTTCTGCTGGAAAATGCTAATGGATGATCAATGTCCCCTTCTCTAGGTTGTGCCAGTACTACTCCTAATGCAATAGAAGATGCATCAACATGCACATGAAATGCCTTGCTCCAGTTGGGAAAGACTAGAATAGGCGCAGTGACCATCTTTTGTTTTAGTGTGTCAAATCTCTTTTGGCATTCGTCTGTCCAACCAAACTAACAATCTTTCTTTAATAACCTCTCCATTGGTGCAGTAATCTGAGCATATCCTTTGATAAATTTCCTGTAATAGCTAGTATGTCCTAGTGTAGTGCGCAGTTGTTTGACTGATGTAGGTGGTGGTAAATCAACTATAATTATGATTTTGGATGGATCTACCAACAATCCTTGCTTGCATACAATATGACCTAATAATACTCTAAATGGTGAAAAGAAGATGAACTTCTTCAAATTCAAAGCAATTTGACACTACCTGCATTTATCCAGCATTAGCCTTAGACATTCAATATGATTTTTCAACAAACTAAAAACAGTCGAGTCATCAATGTATGATTCTAAATATTTATGTAAAACTTCTTTGAATGCTTCAACCACCATCCTGGAAAAAATGGCTGGGGAATTCTTCAGTCCAAATGGCATTATTGTGTATTGGTAGGATCCCCACTCTGTGGAAAACGTTGTCTTATGACGGTCTTCCTTGGCGATGCATATCTGATGGTATCCTGAAAACCCATCTGTAAAAGAGTATACTTCTTGGCATCCCACGTTATCCAACACTTTGTCTGTGAAAGGTGTACGGAAGGGGTCATGTAGACAAGCATCATTCAACTTCCAGAGATCTACGCAAATCCTGATCTCACCTGTCTTCTTATATTGCACTACCATGGGGCTGATCCACTCCGACTCTTCGACAGGTTCAATAATATCTACTTCCATCATTTTGTCGAGCTCAATCTTCACTTTTTCCTTATATTTCAGGTTCAATCTGTAGGGTTTTTGCTTGACTGGCTTCGCATTTGGTTTCAAAGGTATTCTCATTTCTCCCATAGGTCCTTTGATTCCCTTCATATTAGTGAACTTGTTTGGGAACAAGTCCTGATACTCATGCAATAATTCTGTGATTTTATCAATGGTAGCAACGTCCCATTAATCTCTTACATTGGCAAGCTTTGGTGTCTCCTTTGTCCCGATATTGACTTTATTTATCTTTATTAGCTGTCCAATGAATGGTAGTTCCACTCCTGGTCCTTCCACATCTCTCTGACCTTCCGTTTCTGTGATATTCACCTTCCTCATGTCATCGTCTTCGTTGGCATTAATGTTGTAGAAGGTCTGCAGTTTCTAGAGGGGCGCAGTCCATTCATCCTCTTCTTTCTCGAAAGGGAGGCCAGATGCCTCCTCAAATACTTTATGTCTCACCATCTGTAGTGCTTGATCTATGGAAGGAAATTCATTGTCAAACAAAAAGGTGGTTATAAAATTATGGGTCATACCTTCCCATTCTGAAGTGACAAGGCGCAGCTCTGCTTGAAGGTACCAGTTAATCGGGGTGGTATCTAGCGTATTAACGAATCTGTGTACTCATTGTTCTCCAGGAATTTCACTCTAGGACTCTTCGCAGTGTTGTACATGGTCCTTTGTATTAGCACATAATCATGTATGGGGTGATTTCCTAAAAGAAGCATCCCCTTGGGCGAAGAAAGAGATTCAGAAAACCCATTTTTCCCAAAGTTTAGAGGGTGGGCGCGTCATTTTAGCGAGCACGCAGTTTTGGATGGCCAAGATCTTCCCACCTAGATCTATAGTTTAGATTTCATTCTGGAGCCCCCTTGCCATTCTTCCTTTAACGGAGGGGGGGGTCCGAAATTGGGTGTGCATCTCTAAAATGGTCAAGAATGGGGTGCCGAGATCAATGATGCTCAAGAAATTCTGGACCCCCTTTTCCAT
>JZKD02S0394060.1:9215-36590 GCA_000966675.3 Picea glauca | reverse complement strand
GAAATGATGCGGTATTGACATGGTGCCCCCTCCTATCATGTCACCTTCTGTACCATTTTCTCCTCTGCCATATTTTCTCCACTTGACTACATGACATGGCCCATTTCCTTTGGCTCCTCCTCATCCTTCGATATCTGTCCCGATCCCTTCCACATCAGCCCTCCATAAGTAATGTGTCCCCCATTACCGATATATCCCATCACCTTCTATCTTTCTTTGTATCATTATTCTTTCCATGTGTCTCGCCCCTGTTGTTTCCGTGATCACTACCTTTCCTCTCCACACCTTATCCATTAGACCGTTCAACTAATCCAGGTGGCACCATGAGAATATCTCCACGTCCCAAAGGGAAGAGTTGACCAGGACTGTTCCGATCCTAAGAAAGCAGTCATTGAAGTTGTTGGAGGTGGTTAGACATCGTCTCCGCCATAAATGGAAAGTCCGGCAAAGGATTAAAAGCTTTTCAATTCATTTGTAGGACAGTCAGGAGTCTGATTGCGTCTGTCACAAGTGCACAATCATTCAAAGTCTGCATGCGCAGACTGCCAGAAGACATGCAGACGCAATGTTTTAAATGCAGTGTCTTATTTTCGCTGTTGTTGTTTTGTTTTGAGCATATGTAGGCATTTTCACCATTTTGTAATCTATCGATGGTTGAGCTAGGCTCCTGAGTGTAAAGTTTTATGAAGCACTGGTTGCTCTGGTTATGTATTGGCACTTGAGACTTCTTGCCTTATGAATGGCAGCCTCTTTCCATCTCTTTGTTTACACTGTTAGAACAGCTTGGAATTGGAGGATCCAGTCGAGCTATGTTGTTATAGGATGATGTATGTTGGATCACTGTAATAGTTGCATTGTTTCTAATAAGTTCTTATATTTTCTCAATGCTGAATGATTTGGAATTGGAGGATCCAGTCAAGTCACCCTTCAGTTCCTCGAAACTCTGAACCAAGAGGATCTTGTATTCTGAGTTTTTATTCCTCAATATGCTGAAAGGCCTGATGCCCAAGGCAGTCTTGCTCACTCATCTCACCAAGTCTTCATCTGCTCATTTTACAATCAAATCACTGATGAAAGTTAGATCAAGACCTCTTTTATTGTTTACATACCAGGTCTGGTTTCCTGAGTTAGAGCGATATCTTCCTGGGTCTCTACCCATTCGATCACCCCATTAAATTTATTCGTGACATAAACTGATGGGTGTTGGGATCTACTCCCGTCGCAATCCAGGAGTGACTTCTAACGCTAACATTTCCGGTGCCGCTGCTTGGACAAAGTTGAATATTTTCCCCAATATTGAACGAAAATGATTAACTGATTCCAAGGGTGCATCAGATATCAAAACTATTGAGATTTCTATTGTGCATATGGTGACTCTACTAACGTGACTCTGCTGGGTGACTCCATTGATGTGAACCCATAAGCGACTCCATTGTTTCAGCCGTGGCTTCTAGAGGCAGACACACAAGGTCTACTCCTCAACTGTCGTTAGCGCCACTTGAAGCTGACCTAGAGAAGATTATGAGAAAGGGAAATTCCTCTGAAGGTGGTACTTCTACTTCTAAAATAGGTACTTCTAATGATTTTCATGATTTTATAAAAACTCCAACCCCTTCATTTTGTCTTGTTTTATTACCTTCTGTTGGATTTTCCCATAGTCTAAATTTCGGGAGTGTTCCTGCTGTATTTTCTCCTCCTGGTCTTGATTTAGTAGGAGAAACTCTTGTCACTCCCCTCTCCCCTGAGGTGGTACCCTGGTTCAAACCTAGCCCCTCTGAATATTCTCCTACCCCGGGTTTTACCACCCCTCCTCCTGTTACTACTGTTGTTGAAGGAAGGGAAATTTCTGTTCCTTTTATCCCGCAAGATTTTTCTCCAAATGTTTTCCAGTTCCCCTCCCATTCTGTAAGCTCAGATCCTATATTTCCGCTTCAAACCTCATCTCCTCCTAGTTCTCCTACACTTGTTGTTCCTATGGCTGGTGCTAATCCCCCTCTAAACATAATGGATTCCATAGTGGCTGCCAGATATGCTCCCTTAATCCTACCTCAACCTATGAATCCTCTCCCTACTAGAGATTACCTAAAATATATGCCCAAGTTCACTGGGGAAGAGGACATAACTGTGGAAGAGCACATGGTTGCTTTCTACAGTTACACAGACAACCTGAACATTGAAAATGAAGATGCCTGGATGAGAGTTTTCGTCTAGAGCCTGGATAGTGAGGTGAGGAAATGGTTTAGGATATTGGCCCCTGGATCTATTGTTGGGATTGAAGCTCTAGATAGTGCTTTCTTAAGGCAGTGGGGAAATAAAAAATATTTCATGTATTACATGACAGAGTTCGAGTCCTTAAAGAAAATGGGAGGAGATTCTGTCTCTAACTTCTCCAAAAGATTCAATAAGATGTATAACAAGATCCCTGCTGAGATAAAACCCACAGAAGCCTTTGCCAAAATTTCTTATGCTAGTGAATTTGACCCTGACTTTTGACTTCTATTGAGAGAGAGAAGAGCTACCTCCCTAGCTCAAATGAAAGATGAGGCCATAGACATGGAATCTAATGTATTGGCATTTGACAGACTAAGAAATAAGACTGATGCAGACAAGAGAAACGGAATATCTGAAGCCTCAAATTTTGGCCCCTCTGTGCCTCACCCTCAAGTGGATGAATTGACCAAGATAGTGAAGTCTCTATCTACAGAGATGGAGAAAATGAAGGTGGAGGGAAAGAAAACATACAAAAATCCTCAAAATACCGAAAACAAAGGAAGATTTAGGAGGCCAAACAGTATTTCTCCCCAAACTATGCAAAGAGACCAGAGAGGAAGAGATAGAGAAGACCAAAAGATTTAGGCCCCTCTTCAAAATAATTTTGTGGATGATGAGGAAGAAGGGGAAACAAACGATATTGATCTTGAAATCCACTACTTCGGAGATACTTCTCCTTTTCCCCATCTCTCTCAATTATCATACGAGGAATCTCTCATGGACAGACAATTAAATGAACTTAGCAGAGGAGACAAGGCTAGCAACAGCCAGAGAAGGTATAACCTGAGGTCCAAGAAAAAGATAGGAGCACCTGATGTTCCTAAATAGTTCACTAGAACAGAGAAACCTACTAATGAAGTAGCAGACAACAACAAAGGTAAGAAGGCCCAACCCCTCTCTCTAATGGTCCAGATTCATGTTCTTTATGTAAGGGAAATCCCAAAGCTTACATATTCTTTTAACTTTGAGCATGAAATTCAAAAAATTAGAATCCACGTGCCCCTCTCCGAACCGATCAAACATGAAGTGTTCAAAAAACACCTCTTCGAGCTATTACAGTCTGAAGCCTCATGCCTTCCCACAGACTCAATCAATTTGCAAGATGAAAAGACTGCAGTTATCCTAGGTCCTATGGTAGAAGACAGGAATGATTCATCCCCTCCCTTCTACACATCCTTGAACATACATGAGAAGGTGCTTCACAACTATTTGATGGATTCAGGGGCTTCCCACAACCTCATGCCCAAAACTGTCATGGAAGAATTAGGACTAGAAGTCACCATAGCCTATCATGACCTTTATTCCTTTGACTCCAAGAAAGTTCAATGTCTAGGAGTCATCAAATACCTAGTTGTGACCTTGTTTCAGTTGCCCATGAAAAGTGTGGTCATGGACATTGTAGTGGCTGAAGTCCCTCCCAATTTTGGTATGTTGTTATCAAGATCTTGGATAAAAAGACTGGGGGGAACTTTGCAGATGGACCTAACCTATGCTACTATTATAGTTTTTGGAGGAGAGTATAGGAGACTGTACAAAGAAGCCCAGTTGGCCTACATAATCAATGACGAAGCTAATCCTACCAACCATCCTATCTTTTCCCTTGACACTGATTTAGGTTCCAATTTACTACAACTCACTAATGCTCTCGAGCCTCTTCTAAAACTCACAAAGTAGCCCACCACTTCTCATGAATTTTCTCCCCCCATCACCTCTGTCTGGAAAATGTTTTTGATGGAGCCTCTTCCAGGGAAGGCGTTGGTGCCAGAGTATTTTTTGTGTCACCCGCTCAGGAAACCATATCACTTTCATACAAGCTAGAGTTTGAAACAACCAACAATGTGGTAGAATATGAAGCTCTTGTTCTAGGTTTAAGAGCTACAAAGGAAATGGGAATCCAGGAGGTAGCAGTGTTCGGAGATGAAGAATTGATAGTCTAGCAGATCAAAAATTCTTATCAGGCTAAGCATCCTCGACTCAGGAGTTACAGAAATGAGGTATGGGACCTAATTGACAGTTTCTTCTCGGCATTTAACATTTCCTTCGTTCCAAGAGAGAAGAACACAGTGGCATATTCATTGGCTACATGAACAAGCAATTTCAAAGTGCCCTTGCCACCCAGATTCAGATATGGTATAGAAGTAAAATATAGGCCCTCCATACCTGACAATTTCAAACATTGGAAGGTGTTTGAGGATGATCTTGAGATCAAAAGATTCTTGGAGACTGTTGAAGAATTTTCAGCGATGCATATTGATCAAGACTCTATTTCTGAAGAAAAACTTGATGATGATAATTTTCTGAGTAAGATTGCAGAGCGTGACATTCTGCAGCTTCCCAACAATCATATTCCAAGGGGAATGGGTCCTTTGGAAATGATTTTTGATAGAAATGATGTGGCATTGAAAGGGAAAATATCAGATGATGATGCTGATACAACTCAGTGCAACATTGGCACCGAGAATGAACCCAAGTTTGTCAAGTTGTCAAGAAGTTTGACAAAGGAGCAGAGGGATGAATACGCTGAATTATTGAGGGAGTTTGTTGATGTTTTTGCCTGGACCTATGAAGATCTCAAAACTTATGACACTTCTGTCATTGAGCATAAAATCCCATTGAAAAAGGAGGCGAAGCCATTTAGGCAGAAGAAAAGACAGATCAATCCTATGTTGCTACCTATCATTTAGAGAGAAGTGAAGAAGCTGCTACATGCCCAAATCATTGTGCCATTGAGATATTCAGAGTGGGTGGCAAACTTGGTCCCAGTAAGGAAGAAGGATGGAGAAATCAGACTCTGTGTGGATTTTAGAAACTTGAACAGGAGCTCATGGAAGGACAATTACCCCTTACCAAAGATGGAACATATATTGCAGAGGGTAATAGGAGCATCCAAGATTTCCATGATTGATGGATTCTCTGGCTATAATCAAATCTCTGTTCTACCTGGGGACAAGGAAAAGACAACATTTACCACTCCATGGGGCACATTCATGTATGCTAAAATTCCTTTTGGATTGATGAACGCAGGGGCAACGTTTCAGTGTGCCATGGACGTAGCCTTCATTGGGGAAAAGGATAAGTTTGTAGTCATCTATCTGGATGACATCACAGTCTTTTCCAAATTTGATAAAGAACACTGTTGTCATCTGAGGAAGGTTTTTTTGAAATGCAGGAGTTGTGGCCTTTCATTGAATCCCAAAAAATCGTTGTTCGCCATGAAGGAGAGAAAGTTACTGGGCCACATAGTATCAGCAGAAGGAGTCAAAATTGATCCTAGTAGTGTTGAAGCAATCCAATCCTTGTCAATCCCAAGATCCAGGAAAGAAGTCCAGTCTTTCCTTGGTAAGATTAATTTTCTAAGGAGGCTTGTTTCTAACATTATTGAGGTGGTAAATCTTATAACAACCATGTTGAGAAAGGAAAATGAAGTAAGGTGGACCTCGGAATCTTGAAATTCCTTTGAGTAGATAAAGAAATCCTTGACTGAAGATCCTGTTCTTATCACTCTCAATTACTCAAAGGATTTATTTATTTTCTCCTTTGCCTCATCTGACACAGTGGCTACTATTTTATTACAGACAAATGAGGTCAGGCTAGAGCAGCCTATTGCCTATCTTAGTAGAGCACTAAGGGATGCCGAGGTCAGGTATGACATTATGGAGAAGCATGCCTATGCCCTGGTAAAGGCTCTCAAAGCCTTTAGAACCTATGTCCTGCAGTCAAAAATCATTGCCTATGTCCCCTCAGTTGTTGTTAAGGACATTCTTATTCAACCTAATATAGACAGGAGGAGGAGTAAATGGTTAGCCAAGATCGTTGAGTTTTATTTGGAAATAAGGCCTACCAAATTCATCAAAGGTCAAGGTTTAGCCAAGCTGTTGGCTAAAGAAAATTGCAAAGATTTGGGGGTAAGTTTCATCAATGAATGCTCAGAAAATTAGCAGGATCAGCTGTCTGATTTAGACCCGCAAGAAGAACCCCCGTTGGCTCAATGTCCTTGGTATAAGGACATCATATATTTTCTGTAAGAGTTGCGGCCTCCAGATGGCCTGCAAAGGAACAAGGCAAGATCTCTGAAGCTCAAAGCAGTCAAATACTACCTTTTTGATCAAGTTTTATATTGGAAAGACCCCCTGGGGGTGATTTTAAAATGTATGAATCCACAAGAAGATGAAAGGATCATTGTTGAATTTCACAACATCTTATGTGGAGGGCATCATTTCTGGAAGACCACAGCCTACAAAATCCTCAGGGATGGATACTACTGGCCCACCTTATTCAAGGACGTCTGCAGAAAGGTCAGATCCTACATCAAATGCCAAACATTCTCAGGAAAGAAACAACTTAAATATCTTCCCTTAAAACTTGTAGTTGTTTCGGGACCTTTCTAGCAGTGGGGCCTAGACTTCATTGGAGAAATCCACCCTGCTTCCAGTGGGTAGCACATATGGATCCTGACTGCCACATATTTATTTACTAAGTGGATAGAAGCTATTCCCACCAGGAGTGCTTCCCACAAGGTAATCATTGGATTCTTGGAGGACCTCATCACAAGATTCAGTTACCCAAGCAAGATTGTTACTGATAATGCATCCTCTTTCAAGGATAAACCTTTAGCCATATTCTATGAGAAATTTGGGATCCAACTGATTCACTCCACCCCATACTATCCTTAGGGCAATGGTTTAGTAGAGTCCTCCAACAAAATCCTGATAAGGATCATCAAAAAACTGTTGGAGGACAACAAAAAGGCCTGGGATTCAAAGTTGAAATTCGCTCTATGAGCCGATCGAGTGAGCACAAAGAGATCTATAGGCATCTCCCCTTTCCAATTAGTTTATGGAGCAACAATTGTTTTTCCTTCTCAGCTAGCCATTCCTGTAGCAAAATTCATCCAGGATTATCAAGAAGAGCCTGATGATATGATCATAAGAATTCATCAACTGGTAGAGGTCCAGTAGGCCAGAGAGCAGGTGATGAACAGAATTCAGGACCATCAGTAGAAGATCAAGCAGGTTTTCGACAAGAAGGCCAAGAAGGAAGATTTCTAGATAGGAGATCTAGTACTAAAATGGGATGCTCCTAAGAAATACAAGGGAAAGCATGGAAAATTTGAAGCCCTATGGGTTGGGCCCTTCAAAATATCTGAAGTACTTTCAAATAATACCTACAGGTTACGAGATTTGAAGGATCAAGAAGTTTTCAATGGCCCTGTGAATGGGCATTTCCTGAAGATATTTTTCTCTTTAGCCACACCTGGCTCTTCTGCAGTTGTAAATATTGTTTTTCTTTTTATATTTAACCTTTAAATTATGACTCCATAGCCCAACAACAAGGCACTGAAGCTACAAAAGAGTTCTTGGCAGCCCGCAGGGGGCGTGTCATCCCCCATGGAGCCTAATGTTAGCACATAATCATGTATGGGGTGCTTTCCTAAAAGAAGCGTCCCCTTGGGCGAAGAAAGAGATTCAGAAAACCCATTTTTCCCAAAGTTTAGAGGGTGGGCACGTCATTTTAGCGAGTAGGCATTTTTGGAAGGCCAAGATCTTCCTGCCTAGATCTACGGTTAAGGTTTCATTCTGGAGCCCCCTTGCCATTCTGCCTTTAATAGAGGGGGGTCTGGAATTGGGCATGCATCTCTCAAATGGTTAATATTGGGGTGCCTAGATCAATGACGCTCAAGCAATTCCGGATCCCCTTTGCCATTCTACCTTTAATAAATGGGGGGTGTTCCAAAATGGTGTGGTATTGACATGGGGCCCCCCTCTTGTCGTGTCACCTTTTGTACCGTTTTATCCCCTACCATCTATTCTCCACTTGACCGCGTGACATGGCCCATTTCCTTTGGATCCTCCTCATCCTCCGACATCTGTCCTGCTCCCTTCCATGTTAGCCCTCCATAAATAATGTGTCCCCCATTACCAGTATATCCCATCACCTTCGATCTTTCCTTGTATCCTTCTTCTTGCCATGTGTCTCACTCCTGTTGTTTCTGTGATCACTCCCTTTCCTCTCCATGCTTTATCCATTAGACCATTCAACTAATCTAGGTGGCACCATGAGAAGACCTCCATGTACCAAAGGGAAGAGTTGACTAGGATTTTTCTCGATCCCAAGAAAGCAGTCATTGAAGTTGTTGGAGGTGGTTAGACATCGTCTCCACCATAAATGGAAAATACGGCAAAGGATTAAAATCTTGTCAATTCATTTGCAGGACAGTCAGGAGTCTGATTACATCTGTCACAAGTGCACGATCATTCAGAGTCTGCATGTGCAGACTGTCAGAAGACATGCAGACACAATGTTTTAAATGTAGTGTCTCATTTTCGTTGTTCTTGTTTTGTTTTGAGTATATGTAGGCATTTTCGCCATTTTGTAATCTATCGATGGTTGAGCTAGGCTCCCGAGTGTAAAGTTTTAATGAAGCACTGGTTGCTTTGGTTATGTATTGGCACTTGAGACTTCTTGCCTTATGAATGTCAGCCTCTTTCCATCTCTTTGTTTACACTATTAGAACAACTCAAAATTGGAGGATCCAGTCGATCTGCATTGTTATAGGATGATGTATGTTGGATCACTGTAATAGTTGCATTGTTTCTAATCAGTTCTTGTATTTTCTCAACGCTGAATGATTTGGAATTGGAGGATCCAATCAAGTCACCCTTCAGTTCCTCGAAACTATGAACCAAGAGGATCTTGTATTCTAAGTTTTTCTTCCTCAAGATGCTGAAAGGCTTGATGTCCAAGGCAGTCTTGCTCACTCATCTCACCAAGTCTTCCATCTACTCATTTTACAATCAACTCACCGACGGAAGTTAGATCAAGACCTCTTTTGTTGTTTACATACCAGGCCTAGTTTCGTGAGTTAGAGTGATATATTCCTGGGTCTCTACCCATTTGATCACCCCATTAAATTTATTTGTGACATAAACTAATGGGCATTGGGCTCTTCTCTTGTCACAATCCAGGAGTGACTTCTAACGCTGACACTTTGGGAAACTTCGTCCTGTGTATCGAGCTTCACAACTTCCTTCTTGTGCTAAAAATCGCGTTGTCATCAAAGTTGGGCATTGTGTCCAATATATAATATTGCTTTTATGTGTCCCCCACCATCTCGCTGGGGTGGGTTTCATGGCCTCTTCCATTGCCAATAGCCTTTGTTGTGTTGGTACACTTGTCTCAAATTCTGATAAGAAGTTCTCTAATGGGTTCAGCCCATCAAATGTGGGTAGATTACTCACTGTTGTGCTAATCCAGTGAACTTCTCTAGTTAGCCTAGCACATCTTTATGTAGATACTTCATACATTTGGTTTTTCCAGTTCTCCATTGCTTCTTCTGAGTCAGATGAACATGTGTTGTCATTTCGCTAGCTCAGATTTCTGTCAGCTGTAGGGTTGATATAATCCTGTTGTCTGGATGTTAATTTGTAGATGTTTTCTAGTTCAAATGCGTGGTCTTCTTCTCTGATAGGTTCTGTGTATCGTGGACCTTCATCTAGATTTAAAGGCGCAATGACCCTAAGGCTAGCTTTCTCAAATTTCATGCGTCTTTTCTTTAAATCAACAACAATGGAATTGTCGAAGGCCCAATCAATTCCTAACGCACGGTAAGGGTAGTTATTATCAACAATTTCAATTACCTCAAAATCTGCAAAGGTTCTTACTCCATCGATGTCCATTGGGACATGCTCTAATCGTCCAAATGGGTTGACAACTTGCAGATTAGCCATGTGAAGCCTGATAGGGGAATATATTAGCTTGGGTTTTCCCATCAATGCCCAAGTCTTCTTCGTCATGACATTGACTTCTAACCCTAAGTCAAGGACCACATAGTCTATCTCATACTCTCTTATCTGAGCATTCAAGTGTAGTTCTTTATTTTTCCTTCTCCTTTTTCCAATTTGGTGCACTTCTCTATTCAACAAGGGGTCTATTTTTCCTAGTTCATATTACTTGATTAAATCTTGTAATTCTTGTACAACGCCTTTATCTTGAATCAACTTAACACAAATGTGCAAGCATTATGTTGTTCCTGAGTCTATACTTAAGGCTTAGAAGTATAGTGTCAAGGAATCCGAAAGTAGGTAAAATATGGAGAAGGGAGAAGCGTCGACCTTCGACGAAGGAAACTAAGGAATATTTCTACGTTGACATTGTCTAGCTTCCAACTGTTCCTGGATAGTTATATCTTGTTCAATGGCTGCCCATGAACATTCAAGTTCAACCCGGTTAGTAGCTGTTTTAAGAATTGTGTCGAAAAGGTTTAAGGCAATGTGCGTCTGGTTTGATAATCCAGGTTCAATATTAGACTATGATGGTATAGGGACAGTCATGGAGGAACAGTAAAAGTGGGAAAAACTTCAGAGAGAGATTAAGTGTTGTCTCAATTTGATCCTATAAAAGAGAATTTACAGTTTTAGGAATAAAATAGGGATGCAAATCAAAGGCTCTTTCACGTAACTGTGTTATATTTTAATAAAAGGTGTGAGGTGGGAGAAAAACGTTTAGTTGTCTATGGTGTAAGGCTCCTATCAGGGGGAATCTCACATATAAACAGAAGAGGAAAATTGTAAGGAAATAACTGATGTAGTAGAGAATATGTGTAGAATTCTAAAAATGTAGACTGGTCTTACACCCGCTGATAGCTGGTACAGAGGAAAAACAGTAAACAATTACAGAAAACCAAAATTCATTCACTATAGTAGTGGTCATACTAAATTATAATGAAGCACATCAATTAGGAATATGAAATGAAACGAAATATGAGATACAAGGAAACAAACTTGTAACACAGTCGTGACGGAATTGAGAATCTTCAGATTTTCTGTTACAATCGACACAAAAAGGTCCAACCTTGTTTATTTATTTCTGTGGTATATTTATACAATTTTACAAATAAGATAGAATCTCAATAATCAAAAAATTTTGGTTATGACAGGGAGGAGAGAAATCGCTCCATTTCTCCTTCTTTGTCTTCACTTGGTGCCATATGTTTGTCGTTGTGCGGGCTCGATACAGGCGACACATCCTTCAACCAGTTGATATATTAGCCGTGACGGTTCTGCTTGACAGCTGGCTTCAAAGAAGTAACATTCTCGTGATAACTGATGTAGCCTGTCTTCCATCTGTCCATCTATGATGTTGATGGTGCATAATCGCGCGCTGGGTTAAATCATGCATTTATCTACTTGGACTATGTCCACCATAGTCATCTGAGAGATATCGGCTGAATCTCTTTCTTCCTTTTCCTTCAGATCAAACGAGATATTTTCCACATTCATTTGCATCAATTTATCGGCACTGCCTCTGCTGTCAATGCCCAACAACTCGTCGTGTATGGAATTAAAGGCCTCCTCTAAGGAATTGGTTATATTTTGAGCTTGTTTCATAGATTTGGCGATGTTATGCTCCCATTCCTTTAATAGAATGTTTCCTCTGGTTTTCTCTGAAATGGTGAACCTGGGAGTACCTTCCGAAACCCTATTGTTCGTGGCTATTACAACCTCCTAGAAGGCAACCCGAACCGCTCTGGAATCCCTCTCTCTGGAAGATAAGTTCTCAGAAACCTGATTGACCAACAGAAAGTTGTCCTGGATCACTTCCACCTTAGCGAGCAAATTTCGCTGTGTCGCAGAGATTCTGTTCTGAATCTCGATCGCCTAGGATTTGAACATCCCGATGTATATCATTCTATTCTCGACGATCTCCACCCTAGCCTACAACTTTTCGATCAAATCCCTCTGTTGGCTAGCTTGCATCCGACCATCCCAGACCACCAACTGTGCTTGCTCGAGCTTAGTTTTGAGCATCTCTATCTTGTTCTTATCGGCCAACCTAGCCTGCTCTATTCCTACACTTGCCTGGTCTTTAGCAGTCTCTGTTGCTGTGGCCAATCTGGCTTCAAGGGTCCTAATGAGGCGATTCTTTCTTTTAAGTTGGATTTTTAAGAGCCCGACTGAAAAATGATTTGTCGAGGCATATGTTCCTAGTGTCCCTGCTATTTCAGTGGTGAATTGCTCATTCTTTTTGTCTTTTCCCTCAGTTATAACTTTATACTTCTTGGTAGTTGACTCTCCTTCCTGGTAGAATTCCCTTTTTACTACTTCCTTTCTCTTCTTATCGAAGAAAAACTCATTAGGAGGGAGTTCTTCCACCCTTATAGGCCTCAATTCTTCATTGAATATCCATCCTGCATCGATATTTCCCTGCGTCAACTGCAAGGGGGTAACTGATGTGATGGGTTCCCTGATCTATTTCGCAAATTTTCCCGTAGTAGCGACCAAACTCTGTTTCTTTGGCGGGTCGGGAGTCTTTATTTCTTCTTCCAGACTCTGCTTCTTCGGTGGGTCTGGAGTCTTTTTCTCTGCTTCCAGACTCTTTGTTTTCTCCCCCTCTTCTTGGTGTTTTCCTTGGTCGGGAGTCGCGTCCTTAGAACCTTTAACATCCTTCTATTTTTCCTCCAACGTACTCGGGCCCTCACCTCGCAACACTACGAGAAGACAGCTACGTCGATGTTCCTAGAATTTCAGAACATTGGCTCTTTCCTCTGGTTCCAAGGATTGTATACGGGATAGAATCTCCTGATAGGACCTTGCTCCTTAGAAAATGTCATCCGAGGGTGAATTCTCATGCTCAAATCTCTTGAGCCTACGATTTGCCAAATGGTTTCTCACGACCCTCTGTCAATCGTGCTTCTTGTATTTGATGGAGATCAAATTTAGGTCTTCCAGGGCTGTGGCCTCGGCTTTGGCATGCCCGAAATCTAATAAAGAATAAGAATTCAAATGAACAGGAAAAGACGGCCATGCCTTCTTCGAGTACCCTTTAAGTTCTTTTCTTACACCGCCAATTACCGTTTGTCATGCAACCTCGCGACAATCCAGCATGTCGAGAATGAACAATGGCAACGCGTGTGGGGGAACAGAAGCCCTGAAGAATATAAGGTATGAGAATTCTACTTCCACATACCAGTCTGTTATGCTGCTCAGATTCATTACTATGTTGTCCGAGATCTGGGGTGGTAGGTGGCCAAAAATGACCACATGCAGGGGCACCATCACCCAGTTAAAAATTTCATACGCAAAATTTTCCGCTTTATTTTCCCATAATTTTGCATGATATACATGTATGGGTTCGTCTTCGGCCAAGGTCCAACTCCAGCTCATTAATGGAAATGGTGTCATAGAACAAATTGCATCTATAATGTATGTGGACATGAAGAATGATGACGCCTTCACATTCTCCTTATGCTCCCTATACTCTGTGACCCGATTGTTCAAGCTATCCAAAAGCATCTTTGCCTAGTTAAAGGAACTGCCTTCGGTGACCCAAAACATTAGAGGCACCCACACAAGGAAAAAATGTGATGTGTCCTCTTTCCCATATAACTAGCATGTCATCATGGCCACATATTTGTACTGGGGTTCTAACGAAGCGATTGAATATATGTCGTGGATATCAGCTTTGAACTTCGCGGTGTTTGAAACCCAATCTTTTATCAAACTGGAAATGGTTTTATCATACTGTATGCATTCCTTCTCCTTGAAATCCTCCAAGAACTCAGTGCCATATGTGTGGTCAGACGTCCTGGGAAACTTATACATGGTTTGCATATGCTCCGGCTTGAAAGTCCCGATGGTGATTTTCTACTCGTTCATGATAGTCCTGGTCGGTATGTCCACATGATCCAATGCCCACCAGACCATGTCATAATATGGAAGCAACCGTGGCCTGGCTACTACTCTGTGCATTCCGGATTGGACAACTATTTTGTACTTGGTGGTTATATCATCTCTTTCGTTGCCGTCAGAGTCGTCAGAATAATCCACCAATTCTGATTGCAGAATATCTGAAACATATGACCAGTTAGGGACCGAGTTGATACTTCGAGGCAAAGTATCGGAGACATTGTCTAAGCCTTGTACCGAAACCTCAACATTTTCCTTTGATGCTTTTCGTGGAGCCATGGCTGAAGCTTGCATTTTAGCTCTTCTGTGATAGAACTGCATATACATACAGAAGTCAGTTTACTCAGATATAATATGATTTGCGTAATATGAAATGCATTTGTTAGAATAAACCACAGCTCTTATATATATTTGAAAACTCGGTACCTTTCAGAACAAGTCTGTCATATCATATTTAGAAATAATTTTTTCTGTAAAAATCCGATCTTATATTCATAGATTTACCCTATTTCCTCATTAATGTCATAAATTTTGGCAGTTTCAAAATCTCAGTTGGCGTATGGAGGAAAAAGGCTACCTCGAGAATCGTGTAGACATCAAAGCTTGGGATATTCATTGATTCAGCTTAATTAACCCGGTTTTACCACTGTTAACAAAGTTTTGGTACTCATTATATAGGGGATTCTGTTTTAACACTTTGAATTTCTAACATCCAAGACTGCGAAGATCGATTTGATTAATAAAAATGTAATCGTGATTTGGGGCTCGATTAATTTTATAATTATTATATTCACCATATCGTGACTCAAAGCTTTGAAGATAAGTTCCTAGGAGAATTATATGCCGAGTTCTGAAACCGTGAGATCATGACAACATGACTTAATTAAAAAAGGAAGATAATCTTGGATTAAGAGATCAATTAATTACGTTATAATCGCATCGTGATTTCACGAGTCGAGGTTTAGACGGTGAAATTTTTGAAAAGGACAACGTCGAGTGGCAAAATGCCGAGAAAATCTCTTACCATGGTTTAGCTTTTACCCTTAACCCTGCCATGAGTTACTCAAATAAGGACCTCGTGTTCTCGGCTATCGGGGCTATGAAAATAAATTTTTGGGTTTGGTGAACGCTGAGGTGCGAAACCCCGACAACGTTTAATCATGAGTTAGGGAAAACTTTACCCTCGTTACTGTCTTGAGTGAAAAGTTAAAACGATTTCGTTGTTTCATGACTCGGGACGTGTGAATTATATGATTTATAGTATCTGACCTGCGAGATACCGAAGTTACGAAAGGTAGGACTTGTTTTGAGAGTAGAATAATCATAGTTGCTCACGTGATAAAGCTTCAGAGATATCGATATCTCAGAGGGAAAAATGAAAACCATTTTTTAGATTTAAAGCATTAAAAATGAAATTTGTGACGGGCTAAAAAACAACATAGGCGGCTCCAACACATTCCATGAGTTTGCTTGCCTCTTTCCCTTCTGTTGGTGATGCAGATGGATCAAACACCTAAGGCATGTCATATTCTTTGATTTCTGGTTGTCTCTTTGATGAAGATCCTTGATCTCCTTTGAACTCTTTCTTGCCTCCTCGAATATCTATCTTTCTTTCTTAGCATCGAACATTGGGGTCTTTTCTGTAGCTTTCCTGACTCCGTGGTCATTTTCAATGCTTCCTTGGGTAGGTCTTTATTCCTATGTAGTAGCGTATCCTCAAGTAATAACAACGAATCTAGGGTCTACTCCATGAGGTTCATCATATATCAGTTGTACTTGTGGGTTATGCTGGGGTCCTCATCTTTCCTGAAGTTTAGCCAGCAACACAAGGAATTCTTCTATGACATGCTCGAAGAAATTATAGTAACTACAGGTTTTGCAAATATTCTAACAATCCCTTGCTAAATGTCCTGGTTGCACACAGTTGTAACAGATTATTTTTCCTCGGCCTTGGTCCATACCTCCTCCTCGTCCTCTTCCTCTGTAGCCACTGCGAGGAGTGAAATTTCCTCTCCCCGAAGAGTTGTATTGCAGAGTGTTTCCCTCTTGTTGTACTTCACCTTGGATATTATATATGTCTCTTGTTCTTTCATGCATGATATCATAAGCTCTACAATATCGATCATCATGCCCCACCGATTTACAGAATGAACAATATAAGTTTGTGGGTGTCTGGACATACTTTTGCATGTAGTAGCACTCACCTGGGTGATGCCTATTTCTGCATACCTCACACCATGGTAGGTTAACTTTCTTTAAGGGGATTGGTGCTCCTGATGCCAAGTACTCATGAAATAAAGGGTAGTGTTCCTTATCATGGCCTTCAGATATGCATCTTACACACCAGATATATTCCCTTTTTTCTTTTCCCTTATATTTCTTCATATCCTCGACTTGTAAAGACAAACTAGTTAATTGGCTCATGATATGGCTAATGCCTGAGCTAGATTCTGCCATCGGTGTTGATTCGAGATTCATGGCGATATCCAAGGCTTCTGCCTGAGATGCAATCTTTTGCTGAATCAAAGGGATTCTTATGTGTGGTAACAACACAACGATGAACCACTCTTTTTTATGTTCGTCAAGGACCTGGAAAGTTAATCAACCTATCAGGGTCTTGAATCTCTGGTCGAACTCCCAAACAGGTTCTGCTACCTTTTGTTTAATCTCTTTTAGTTCCTTAATACATTGTGACTTTGACTTAGGTTTCTTAAACTCTGAAATCATGCATTCTTGATCTCATTCAGGGGCTTAGGCTATGCCAGTCCTTGGACAAGTTTCATGTACCAGCTCGGTGCGTGGTCCCTTAGCGTAGTGCTGAACTCGGTTCTCTTGATGGCTTCATCGGTGATACTTTTAATATTCCATACAGCCTCGTACAGAAACCAATGTTGATCTAGATCTTCATATCCATCTCCTCTAAGGATAGGGAGTCTCATTTCATCTGCCATAAAGTTGACTAGGGTTCTTGTTTGAGTAGATGTTGGGATACAGGTAACAGTACTTTGAAGACTCTGGTGGTTATGACTACTTTGAATGCTAAGTGTTTTTGGGACAAAAAGAGGATTAATGTTACTTACCCCAGTAGTTCACGCAGTTCCTGAGGTTTATGGGTTGCTTTGGCACAGTTCTTCAGCCTCCCCGTCTTCTGTACTGGTGGGCTCTAGATGCTCTTCATCGGTTATATCTACCTCTTCTCCACTATAGAAACCTTCTTCTTCATAGTTTTTATTAAACAAATTCTCAAGGTGATCTCCTCAAAATACTTTTCCACTACGCATATGCCCTGCTTCTGTGTCATTGTCGTTGTCCGAGATCTTGAACATTAGCCTTTTCAGGTCCGATCAATCTATTGTATTTTCAAGATGTGGTTTTCATGCAAAATCATTTTGATTCTTAGCTTCAGGAAGTGCAAATAGTTTCCTATGGGTCCCTTGAAAAAGTATCTCTTGCCTTGACTATATGATTATGTTCTGTCAATAGTAAACTCAGTGATATATCCTCTGATGGTACTATCAAACTAGTGATCTACTGCTCTGGATACAACATTGTCAACTCTCTTGACCTTCTGGATCAATGCTGGTGTCCAAACCATAGGGAGTCTAGATCTGATTTCAAACTGTGTGTGAGATAACCTAGCCAACCACTCGTGTAGCTCCTGATGGATTCCTCCAAATAAGATCTCGTGAATGTCAGTGAAGATGTATCTTTGTAGCTAATATTCAATGCTTATTTTAGGGTTCTTGTTTTGGGATTCAGTGAAGTCCTTCTCTTCATCCTCTACCCACTTCTGAATCTTTGTCTTCAATGGGAACCACCTTGACATTCCCTTAAAAAGATTCAGTGTCCTGGCAACAGAACCATTTGTTGGCACAGGGGCAGACCCAGGGTTCAACTCCAAGAGTGCACCAACAAGCCCTAGCTACTGGCCCTTTTGGCAGCACCTGCGAAGAAGATGCAGTCTCACCCAAAGTATCTAAGAGGGGGTTGCATGACAGAGATGTCTACAACCAAGGGAATATCAAGTGGTTCTTATTACAACAACAACATAACATGCATATACCATTAAACTAGCTAGATCTATCCCTCACACACACAACAACAACAAAGGTACGTGGTTCACCCTCTCTCTAGGGCTACGTCCACATAACTGTGCTTATGATATATTAAGGTAAAGCTTACAATTCTGATCTGTGGTCTTGGCCAACAGATCCTCTCTCTCTATCTCTCCCTTCCTCTCTTCCTTCCTGCGCACCCAGTTGTAGGACTTGATCTTCGCACCCAGTTGAAGATCTTACAATACTAGAAGGCTCTCTCTCTTAGCACTTCTCTCACCCTCAATACAATATTCTCCTGATGAACAATACTTGACTATAAGGCTCAACCATAGTACCGACCTGACCTAGGTCCTCTCAACCTCTATTTATATATTACAATCCCTCACCGATAGCCTTAGGTCAAAACCTAGGTGGAAAAACCCTAATTACCAAAACCCTAGGTGTCTACAACCCTAGGTCAACTTGACACATTCTTTTCGGGCTTCACCAACCTATATTTCTTTCTCCATCTCGCGGTGCTCCAAGGCATCTAATGTTGTATTTTTCCACTTCCTGAGTTATCCTTGGTCCGTCCTTCTTGTTGATCTATCATCCTCGATCTCCTCATCCAACAACTTGCTTTTCCGCTCTTCGCTCCATCTTCTCTATGCTTTTTCTCACTTCGACCCAGTGACAACCACTATGTCTCTTGCGCAGCTCAGTTTTTCCCTTTGCTTCCTCATTCTTCCCTTCCTTCCATAACCCATGGCAGACATGAAGCGATGCCTACATTTGATAATACCAGGAAACCTGCAAAATTGTTCATATTCAATCATATCATTACTATATTTGGTGTCCCTCAAGCCATCATTACTGATCATGGTAGTCATTTTCATAATTTCATGATGTCTGAAATTACTGAGAAGTTGGGACTTCTCCATGAAAACGAAACCCCCTATTATCCACATGCCAATGGCCAGGTTGAAGAAATTAACAAATTTCTCACTACTATGCTTCGACGGATGGTATGAATTCACAAGTCAAATTGGCACACAATGTTATTTTTAGCATTATGGGCCTATCGGACATACATTAAGTCTGCCACAAGATTCACACTTTTTCGGTCAGTATATGGTATTGAGGCAATTTTGTCGATTGAATGTGAAATCCCATCTTTGAAACTAGTCGATGAACTTATCCCTAACACCTCCATTGAAGAGGAATGTCTTTTGCATTTGATGCAATTAGACGAGACCCGTCGTGATGCTGCCTTAGTTATTGAAAATCAGAAAAAGTGTGTTAAATCCCAATATGACAAGCATTGGAAGCCACATGTTTTTTTTTAAGGTGATCTAGTTCTTCTTTATGAGCAAGATCGTTATTTGCTAGGGGCCGTTAAATTCAAGACCATGTGGTGGGGTCCTTATATTTTGAAATGAGTGTTGGATAAAGGAGCTTATGAGATGGTAGATTATGATGGAATCCCTTTGAGTGAACCCATAAATGAGATTTACTTGAAGAAGTACTATGCTTAAATCATTTTTGCATGAGTTCTGTGTATTTTAGTGTATCATACTCTTATGTGATTTTTTGTTGTTTGGTTTCTCCCTTTAGTTGCTTACCTTGCGTTGTGCTTGGTTTCCATATGTCGGTGTATGCACTACCCTACATTGGCTTCGCTGATGGTGCTAGTCGCAATACTCAAAACTTAGCATCTGTTTCTTAGGCAATCTATGCACCTACAGATGAATTGATCAGTCTACATGGTGTTTTCCTTGGTCATACAACTAACAATATCAAGGAATACAGTACATTTATCGAGTTGTTAATTGATGTTGTTTCACTTGGAATCTATCATCTTATTATACGACTTCATTCATAGTTGGTAGTCCTACAGTTGAGTAACATTTGTTCTATCTGAAGTCCTACTTTGTTAAGGGTATATTTATGAATTCTCCTCTTGGAACGTCATTTTGATTACATTGAATATCAACACATTCCTAGATGTCTCAATACATTAACAGATGCAATGGATAATTACGTGTTAGATAGACATTTGAGACATTTATAAAATCCAATCACACTTTGTACATACAACAATTAAGCTAGTAGAAGCCTCATATTTATATAACGATAAAATTTTACAAAAAGTGTTTTTGTCCGAAGAACAAAATATCAAAAATGTGAAGCACATGGCTTCATATACAACATAGCATCAAGGATGTTTCTCTCTATAACACGCAACTTCCCGTGCTACTCTATGGAGTAGTTGGCCAATGGATGTGGATATTCCCACTATGTGGCATTGGTAATGCCTAGGAATATGATCTATAGAAGCATATGGGATATTCATTGTAAGTCCCTCCAGATTTTGTTCTATGGTCTTGAAGTCGACAACAACTATTCCCACCAAGACACCTCTCTCCCCTCGCCTCTAGAAAGGAGATGAACCTAGAGGATGATAAGTTCCCACATCTGCATTATCGAAGAGCACTCGATTAGTTGTCAGATAAACAACATAGAAAACATTTTATATCATTAAAAATAACAAAAACATTATATAAACAAAATTTCCTTCTTACCTATGTCCCCCCACTAGGAACCTTTGGGAAGAGCTAGGTCTGAATCCCCATGAAAGTATAGCCCGACATATGCATAATCATCGACCATGAGCATTTGAGTTCTAAACCATTCGAAGAAGGCATTGTTATACTTAACGATGTGACTGCCTCCATGTCAGTCCATGAGGTCTAACCACATCTTCATCATTGGATCCTGTGGAGCAGGTATACCCCACTCTACTTGCAAGCGTAAGACTAGGACCCTCTCTAGGAAGAAGGATACCAAAATAGACCCGTATCCAAATTGTTTCAACCCACCACTTCTGCACTTGGTCAATTGTTTCTTCATACTTTTAAGGACCCCTTTGCACCAATCGAAGACTTAGGGATCTATACACTCCAATACATAGTGAAAATGGATTTGCGGATCCATGTGGGGAGTTTCACTCCCTGCCATGCGAGTAATAGTATATAGGATAGTCTGTAAAGGAAAATATCGAACATCCTTGATAGCGACCTTACCGCAATGTTTCTCGATTCTCGACATACAATGATGAATGATGTAGTAGTTCATAGACTCACTACCACCCCTGCTACCTGTAAGTGTCACTCGTGAACCCAGGAGAGATAGTCATGTTAGGAAATAGATATCCTTGATATCTATGGTGAGTGTGTGGGAACCCACATGAAATTACCCCTCATTCACATCCCACATGTGAACTAAGTAATCAAGTAGTCTCAGCTGGGCCCTCATGCCTTGAATCGTGAATAATTTTAGTATCCCACACTACCGGAGGGCCATAACTATTCTCGGGTCATTCTTGGTGAAGTAATATTCTTCTTCATGCTCTCTTTCACGCCATTCCATAATCTTGACCATGGAAGACCTGCCAAGGAACCATAAAAAGAGATTAGCATCATAATTTTATTTCCTGGGGGTTTTCCCTTATTGGGTTCATCTTTTGAAATTTTGGGTTATGGTTGTCGTAGGCTTGTGCATTCGCATAGTGCGGCATCATCACACCCTAACTATAGGGTCACCTACGATGATCCTATATCATCGCAGGTCTCGATATAGGGCACCTGCGATGACCACAATGCATGGATACCCCCCAAAAAATCAACCCAAAACACATTTTTAACCTATTAAAATCAATTTTAAAACCATGAAAAGATGAAGGAGATGGAGATTACCTCTGCTGCAGAGACAATTTTTGAAATGATCCGCCATGCACTCCATGATCAACACTTGAAAATTAAAGTTAAAAATGGATTTGGAGCAATGTTTGGGCAAAGTTACAAATGAAATGGTAAAATATGGTTTGTTACCTATTTTATTGACTTTTATCATTTTTTATTTTCATATTATATTGTTTTTCTTATCCAAACCCTAAAGTCCTAACAACTTTAGAAGTGGTTGATTTTTCGCAGATTGAAAAAGTATGGAGGTAAAAAATTGGAACCGGGGTCCAATTTTTTGGTTTGTTTTTATATATTTGTTGCATATACAGATCCTTTTAGGGTTTTTCAGAAAAAAATCCAAGCGGAGTCTTAGTTCTTTCTCACTCTTGTAAAACTATGAGAATGTAATCTAGTAGTCTTTTGTTGTTTTTTCAAACTTGTAATGGTGACATGAAAAAAAAACCTATGGAGTATCCTTTAAGATCTTTTCATGCTCCCTAAACATGAAAATATGGTCGAGCGACCTTGTTCTTTTCACACTGATAAAATTATTTGAAGAAAACATCTGACAAGTGGTATATTATCACTTTTTCGGTCTCGTCGTATTTATTTATGAAAAAGGACCCGATGGAGTTCTCTTTAAGTGTTTTTCAGCTCTCTAAAATTGAAAAACCCCTGAGTTTTCTTTCCTTGGACTCATTAAACAAACATCAAAAGACCCATATGGGATCAAACCACTTCTTCTTGGGGTTCGTTAAACATACTCCAAGGGACTCATCCGATGGATGATATTATATCAACAAGCATAGGTTATCCTCCTCAATCTTGCGTAAAAATAAAGAGGTACTCGCCAGAAATGGTGGGGGGGAATTGGGAACAAATGTGTCTCTGTATTTGTGTTAGTGGTAGTAATAGTCACTCTTGAACATGACACCCCCCTTCATCATTGTATCCGGGTTGGGAAATCCATTTGTCTCTCATTTGACCATAGACAAGTCCATGTGTTGGGTTCTCCTTGATTTAATGTTGTCAAGACCCTTGTTGTTTCATTCATATGTTCAAGAGAATTCCAACCTAAAAAATCCTTCTATCAAGTCAACCATCTGCAATTATAAATTTTATACCATGTCGTCCTTCCCTGTGTTAGTTTTGAATCACTTCATGCTCTGATATACTTCAAATATGTTACATATTTTGTTTCATTAATGGGGGATAAATCAAGGCCCTCCTGTGACGAGTCTTTTCCTTTCGACTTCAACACATTATCCAGGAACAAAACTTAGAAATCATTCAGTACCTTAGAGCATGCATGCCTCAATGGCAGGTTTCTTCGCTTTCAACAGTGGGTTCACATCATTGACCCCTGATTGGAAGATTTCATTGAGTGTTCGATGTCAAGTCATTTATTCACATTCGTTGGATTTTACTAGGGTACTTTGGGAGTCATTGGCATCAATGGTGATTTCCCTCACACTTGTTAACGATTTTCATTAATGATCGGTAATCAAGTGGTTTCTACCATGTTCAACTTCAATCTGTAATTGCATGGATAGATTCATACTTAGAGACGATGGAAATGAAGACCCTGGATCTTATCACTTTGGTCCAAGTTGCGATGAAGTATTCATGATTTGTATTGACACATAGATCCACTTTGTATATCTCGTGGCTATGACCGAACTTGATTTCTTTAGAGCATAGATCCACAATGTATTATTGGTGGCTATGTTGAATCATGATGACATGGATCCATGGTGTATGTTTATTGGCCATGAAACACTTGACACTTATGATTAGAGTCACTTGTGGTCTGAGCATGGGAATGCATACCTCAGAAATGGTATGATATTATGCAGATGCTTGTTTGTTTGCAGGTTCCTGATCGATGCACTCCTTGTTTTTGACACACACATTCTACAAATTATTTCAGCTGTCATGAGTTCCAGCTTCATACTTTGGGGGGAATTCTGTTAACATTATTTTGTTCACCTCATTGATCACCTGAAAACATGTGTTCGTGTTCCGTAAAAATATTAAAAGAGACTTTCTCCATGAGGAAAGTGATTTGATTTCCTCTGCCAAAAACCATATGAAGGAAGGTCGTCGCACCCTGCTCCATTCATGGGGTGCAACAATGCCTAATTATCACTTCATGTACTATACCTCGACTACATCATCGTCACATGATACTATATATGCAGGGTGAGACGATGCTTAAATCTTGGGAAAAGTCAAATTTCACGAATGTTATAGAAGGGGATCTTCTAGAAGATGAGGTGGCCTCCAATCGGTTTGGATCTTAATCACTTCTCTTACTTGGTGGGATCATCCTAATCTCCTCATTCATCTTTATTTCACACTATATAAGGAGTTATCTCTCATGGAAAAAGCTAAGGTTAATAGGCTAAGAATTGTATGGAGAATTGTACTTCAGATTATGCTTGAGATATTTTCTTTATTTCTTCAAGTCATATTGTGGATCTTCTTTAAGGCATTTGGAGAAAAGGTGTGTGTGTGAAGAAAAGAGGCATCACAAGGGGACCTTGCAACATAAAGGCATGTCTTGTATTCTCCACCTTCTATTCACTTAATAGAATAATGCATTTCTTCACTATATAAGCATATTGTATTCTAATGTATAATTCCTTGATCATATACATAGACTTAATTATAATATATAGATCTGTGTTCCTCTTATTTGTTAGTTTTTGATTCTTGGATAGGCTTTCTATTCTATGAACTCAAGCTGTAATGTCCCCCACCTCTTAGAGAGGTGATGAGGAGACTCAGTGGCCTGGGCACCCCCACTAGGTCATAGTCTCACACTGAGGGGGGAAAAAGTCAAGAAGTTAAAAGTTATATTTTTAAGTCGACTTAAGAAAGGAAAAGGATAAAGGAGTAAAATATAAATCAACAGAATAATAGAAGATTAACCCTGGGAGTTAACCTAACTCAATAGAGAATTAGAAGGAAAAGTATAAGTAAGAGTCTGGGGTGCACCTATTATTCATTCTGGTTTTGGATTAGCATTTTCTATTGCTCTTGAGCATTCAGTTTGGGGGTTTTGTTGTACAAACCCTTGTGATAAAATTAGTGCTGAAATATCCACTCACCTTGTTCCACATCTTGGTCTCAGGGATGAAAGACTCCTCCACACCATTCTAGTCTCAGGGCCAGCTTATCGAGGGAGGTTCAATCTAGCTTATCCTGAGGGCCTGGGGCCATTCTGACAGTTGGGTTTTGTTTACAGGGGCAGGACCATCAGTTTGAGGGATTTTCTGGAGGGTTATCATCATTCTACATTTGTCTATAGATTGGGACATTGTGGAGCCATAGGGGACATCCTGTGATTCAGTAAAACTCAGATCTAGGGAGATTTTCTTGATATCTGAGCCTGAAACTTCTCCCACGGGATTCTCATAGCCCAATCTATAATATTGGAGAGTTTCAGAGCATTTGGATGCCTCCTTCATCAGGTTCAAACCAGCTAGGGTTTCATTCATCCAGTGGGGCACACCATTCAGTGGAGAATTCAAATCTACGGGGTTTGAGAGTGGATTTGGGAATTTGGACAACTGGGTTTTCCTTACAGTTGCCCGATCTATCATTTGGCATATTTCTCGGGATGATTGGAAACTTTTGGTAGCAGGGCAAAATTATTCAGGGCTTCAGCATTCTAGTAGGATGTGGCACTTTCCAGCTTGGAGGTTGATCATTAGTACGGCTCAGATCTTCTTGATTTAGTCTCCATTGTATATCCAGCCTTTAGAGGCTTATTTTGTATTGTCGGGAGAATTTTGTAGAAGCTCGTATCTATTTCTTGTGCGACCATATGAGGTTTATGCCAGATCGACCATCTATTGTATTGATCTTACATTGCTCATAATAAAAAGGTCAGATCTTTGCTTGTGCTTCTACATCTTGAATATATTATGATCTCCATGTGTTGATGAATCTTGTATGCACTTAATAACTCAATAAATTAGTAGTAGTTAGTGATTCCAAGAGAGAATTTGGCTTGGGATCATTACAGTGGTATCAAAGCCTCGATCCTCCAAACCTGTGGAGAGATCGGTGCATGCAGAAGTACAAGGGAATTGTTATGGGCCCGAGGAAGAAAAACAACAGTGAAACAAAAGCAGAAATGGAAGGGTTAGGAGACGACCATGAGCCTAAGGGCTTGGTTCTCTTAGTAGCCTAATTTGGTAAGTTCCAGCAAAACATGAACCGCACAGAAATCACATTGGTCTGACAGTTGGATGAGTATCAGGAAACCAATAGAAGGGGACAGGTCAAAATCTCTGAAACCTTGAAGAAAGTTGATGAGAATCTACAGAAAATGAACGAGAACCAAACTAGGATAACTGACCTTCTGATGCAGGTAATCCATCAAGGCAAAGATCCTGATACGTATGGGAATAAGGAGGCTAGAGGGTCCGATGGAACCCATGAGGAAGTTAGATATAACCCAGAGAAAGCACCGGGATCTAAAGGAAGTCTTGGAGGTGGCACGTTCCATGGGCAGATGGGTAGCAGGACCAATCATAGGCCATACGTGCCAGTGTTCATGGATGAACCACTAGGCCAACACTCAGGTAGAAGAGCTAACCCCAGACCATACATGCCCACATTCACAGATGAGCAAGGGCAACATGAACAGGTTGAATATTTTGTGGAACAATTAGCCAGGAGTACCAGGGAATACTATAGCTTGGATATGAAAATTCAAAAACAAATGTCCCTAGACAAACATTGTCAACTCAGGTTCATAAAATAGCCTAGAATGAACCATAGGGGTAGCTTTGAGTTTGAGTGAAGGGCAGGGAAGATAGAGATTCCATACTTTGATGGTAGGGTTAAGATGACAGCACAAGCATGGGTACAAAAGATGGATACTTACCTGCAGCTTAACCCCATGAGAGAGATAGAGGCCATCAAGTTTTCCACTATGTACTTGGATGGCAAGGCCCACGACTGGTGGTACCATGGGATCACCACACTCGGCCACAACCAGATTGTATCCTATACAGAATTCAATCAGAGGCTCATTAATAGATTTCATCTAGGAGATCCTGAGTTACATTTTTGAGAGCTCACCCAACTCAAGAAAACAGGTATGACTGAGGCATACATTGATGAGTTCTATAGGTTGGCAGTGATGATGCAAGATATGTCCCCAACTAGGCTCATGATTCTCTTTACAGAAGGATTGATGGAACCCTTGAAGGGTTGGGTTAAGGCCTTCAAGCCTACCAGCCTACAAGAAGCCATTTGGAAGACGAGGGATCTGGGTCCAGCTGCTAAACCAAAATTCATACCTAGAACACCTCTTAACAATGGTGGAAGAGATCAAAGGCCTCCAATAAACTAGGGAGGATGTGACCCTAAGGTTTATGACAAGGGTTGTGGCAGAATAGATGACAACACCAGGAGGGAACTGAGAAGGAAGCAACTCTGCTTCACATGAAAGGAGCCATGGAATCCCTCACACAAGTGCATGGGACAAGGACAAGTACATTACATTAAGGTCACTTCAGATGATGAAGAAGAGGATGAGTATGGTTAGATACAAAACATGGAGTCCGAAACGTTAGAGGCAGCAGAAGAGGAGGTTCCAGAACTAGACTGTGCGGCTGGAGA
>JZKD02S0394049.1:0-18297 GCA_000966675.3 Picea glauca | reverse complement strand
TATCAACAACACACAGAGCTCAAACGCGTCCATGGAATTTAATCAGGGCTCTTCCTATAAATTCAATAACTGTACATGGAGGGTTCTTCACAAATCTCTACTTTGCTCTCTACTTTCTCCTGTGTATATGAATCTGAATAATACAATGATACACGGGAGGGTGTCTATACCCCGTTTTCCCTCTCCAAACTAAAACTGTCTAATCTATAGTTAATTATTCTATCTACCTGCATTAACTCTAAGTAAATGCCTCAGCTACCTAAGGACTAGAGCTTATCCGCTCAACGTCCATTACAAGGTACGGTGCGCTTCATCTCATCAAAACATTTATGTTGGCGCAGCCATATATTACAATGGTTCAAAACTTGGATGCTGGCGCTTTCCAGCTGTTCCTTTTCTTCCACGCGCTGGCTCGCCTGATCGAGTGAGCGATGCTCCTGCATCACTATTGCACCTATCACAATGTGGCGACATGATTTCTTAGGATTGGATCATTGTGCGCATCGATCGATAGGTGAGTATGGCGAATTGGCTTGGGTCATGGGTTTTCGATGATGATGGTGTTGATTATTTAAATTGATGTAACATAATTTGTATGGTAACGCATGATTAAGATGTATGTTTCTCACTCGCCTTGAAGGTTAGGTCACTTGTTTGGTTGTTAAAATCCTTTGCACGTTAATGACCGTTGATGACGTTAATTAGCGTAGTTGTTATTCCTTATTTGATTAATTTTGTAATCACCTCAAGCTTCTAGTTGAGCCACTAGGCTAGGCCTTTTTGTAATTGTTACTAGTTTCGTCCTTCATTCTGATGTCATCAAGTGGTTGTCATGATCGTATTATTGTCCTTCCTTGAAAAAAATAAAAATAAAAATCACCTATCATACGTCGTATTGGTGTGGTAACAGTCGGGGTCATTACACTACGGAAGCTCCCATCACCAAATAAATAGAGAAATAAATGTATCTCTTTGGTGGAAATCCTGGCATTTCCCCAAAACATCTTCAAAATCCTTCAAGACCAGATGGTCTTCAATACTTTCCACTTTATCCCTGGTTGCCTCTTCCATATAGGATGCAAAAATCTGACATCCCTTCCTGAAAATAAAATTTAGCTGCATGGTTGATATTTCTCTAACAACTAGAACTCTTGGAATGCCTTGAATATTTCCTTGTTGTCCATGGTCATCAAGAAAATTTGTTTTCTTATTTTAACATTCTACGACAACATGGTGTTTCTCCAACCAATCCATTCCAATTAGATAGTCATATTAACCCAAAGATACGATGTTCACATCTACCTTTATGATGAGTCCATTCATGTCTATTGGACAATCTTTAACCAACTAATTGATCTTTCTCTTAGCCCCTGTGGGTAACTGAACTAACCAAGATTTCTTATACTTACTCCTTTGCAAATGAAATATTTCAACAATGTTAGAGTTTATGTAACTATGGCTAGCTCCATAATTAATTAAAATTTCTATGGGATGGTTATCAATATTAGCTTCCACTTCAATCATGGGGGATTGATACTCTGCTTGCTTGTTGTCCAAGGCTGCATAAATTATTGGCATGATTCCTTCCATGTATTCAATTGTTTTAGCCTCCTGAATGTTGTGAGAAATCCTCATTATGTCACCTTTGTGAGGGTGGTCCCTATATAAGTGATTCCCCTCACATCCCCAACATTGTGCATGCTTCTTCCTTGGTATTTTCCCAACACAATATGTTTTCCTCTACTCATTTTGGGTTGATTTTCCTTTTTGATTTTCTTAGAAGTTGTTCTTGAAAAATGGTGGCATAAATCCTTTTTTCCTATGTTCCTTCTTACCCTTCATCTTGTCATTCCAAGTATTTTGGAAGACTGGCCTCCCTCTGCTTTTCTCATAAAGATGCCTTGCTCTCCTTATGGTCTCCTCCAAAGTATTGGGGTTATCATATCGTATCTTGTCAATGTAGAAAGAGGGTAACCCACTTAAAAACCTTTGTATTTTTTTCCTTTTCATCCTTTATGAAGTCCACATACTTCAACAACTCAAAGAACCTCTTCTTATACTCATCCATGGTCATGCTTCCCAACTTGAGTTCAAAGAAATATTTCATCTTTATTTCATAGTAATGCTCTGAAAAATATTTCTCTTAGAAATATCCTTTGAACTTCTCCCATGAGACATTCCTCTTATCAAAGTGTTTTTCTTGGTTAAGTTTATCCCATTATTTGGTTTCCTTTCCTTGCAAATGGTAGGTTGTGATTCTTGTTTCTACCATGGAAGGATAATCATGCAATTGGAAAGATTTATTTATTTCCAACAACCAAGCCTCAGCCTCTTCTCCCTTCCTATCCTCACCATTGAAAGTAGGTTGATTTATTTTCCTAAGTTCACCTTGCAATATGTCTCCCTCAGGCTTTGTCCTTTGTTTCCTCACAAGGGACACACTTGGGATGCTTCCTGAAACTAAACTTGCATGAGATCTCCTAGTGTATTTCTCTGGGGAATGATGGTGCCTACTCATGCTCCTTGACTTCCTGCCATTCCCATGTTCATCCTTTCTACTATGGGATCTAGATGATGTCACTTGTCTAGCACTAGCCGCTTGCTTTGTGCCAGAGTCTTTATTGGCTTGCTTCTACAACATGTTCAAGATTTGAAATATCTCTTCTTGAGCCTTCATAATATTCTCATTATATACCCTATAACTCTGCACTTCTCTCTACATGTTTCTCATAGTTACAGGATCCTCCCTCTCTTTTCTTCCATTAGATTTTGTCTCAGCATTTCCCATGTTGACATGTAGCCTTCTACATTCCTCTCCATGGTTGTAGGACACTTGGGCATCTTCCATGGATATGGTTCTCATATAGAAACCAAAATTCCTTCCTGTACCTATAAATTATACAAGAAAATATGCATGCAAATTAATTTTTGTTAGACAAAAATATATACATACACAGTTTTGGAAAAGAACACAATTTTTTTTTCTCTTTAATGCGACCAATCATCTTCCTTTGCATTGAATGTAACTTATGTCACCCAAATCAATTTTCTGGGTTGATATATATATTCTTCTCTAGAATATATTTCCAACGACTACTTTCTTACCCGATTATGAGTTATGAGAAAAATTTTATGGATGTCTTAATATTGCTAGTTTTCCCCTTTTATACAATTTTCATTCTGGTACAAATATTCTTAGACACCAACTTCTTCCACTTGTAGAAGTAAACATGTTAGGCAATAGGGAAAATTTTGTATGAGACATAAATAATAATTATGATAGGGAACTCGTAACAACTATCATATTTTCATTCTGATGCTCTGGTAAAAAACTACAACAATCTAGAAATGACAACTTTGTCCTTTCTCACCCATTTTCCCAAACTTGATTTTTAGCCAAACATACTAGTTTCCAAATAATGTACTTCTGGAAAAAATTCACTAAACCAATTTTATTTTTTCCTTGGTGAGTACACAAAATGCCTTCCTAGGTTATTTACATGCTTTCTTTCTAGAATCTCTCCAGGAATTTCAGCTAAATTTGGACCTCTACCAATGACCTGGACCCAAATCTTTAAAAACCACTAATTTGCATTTTATGACAATCCAAGCAAAAATGGGCAATTTTCCTCTTTGAAAATTTTGTATCCCTCCTTATTGCGGAAAAAACCCAAAATTTTCATCTCATTTTGAGTTATTATGCTCTAGTTATGGCTAAAATAAGATTTTGGCTCCAAAGTTCGTTGTTTTTTCCCAATTATGGCCAAAAATAGGATTTTGGCTCTAGACTTCGTTTTTTTTTTCTGACACTATGGAACAGTTTTTCCTATGTGGCATCTTTGATGTCTTGGCAATTGAAGTGGTAGTCTGGGTCCATGTGGCACCTTGACATGATGCCATGTCACCCTCATATCCTGCCTCGTCATCCTTCTCTATCTCTTTCTCCTCTNCCTTTTGCCGTTCATTTTTGCAAATTTTCATTTTTGCTATTAAGTCAGTCGGGCGAGAGATAAGAGTTGTTGGGTTGGTAACAGTTGGATACAGGATTTAGCTAAGGTGGTCAAACACACTGAGATCTCCATCACACTCGTCCCGTAGGCTATTGTTAGCTTGGGCATTAAAATCCTTTCCGTTCTTATAGTGTGTTACCATTCCAAAAATTCCTTTCTTACGCTAAAAAAAATAAAATAAAAAATAACCTCTAAAGACACTGCTATTGTCTTGTATTTCACTCAGCATTGGAAGGTTCTCTTCCTCGGTGTTTGTCTTACCCTCACTGCTCCACCTTGCACGCCCCTCTTTCGCACTATTAATCCACCTAACCTTCAACCCCTCTCACTCGAGTTTGTTGGGCACGCAGTCTTTTCGTAGTCATCATGGTCTGATCGATTCGCCCAACCCCTTTAAATTCCATCCCCACGTTGACCGCATTGGATCCTCTGAAGTTTATTTGACGTCATATCCCTTAGATTCTTTTTGGTAATTGTAACCGCTCTGTTGTATAAGTTGACTCCTGAAGTGGTGTATATTTTATCATAGTTCTCATTCTAGTCTAATTTTCGTGCGATTATATCCCTGGAGACGAGGTATTTTGCAGTTATCACTTGTTTATTTTTTTAGTCGGACGAAATTCCTGATATTTTATTTTTCCAGTTAATTTATATTTCGAGTTGAATTCTAATCAAGCATTATATTATATTATTTTCATTTTATTTAATTCAATTTTCATATATCTATATTTCCCAGTTCACTCTGATTCAGTTAATTTATATTCCAGATGAATTATAATCAAGCATTATATTACATTATTTTTATTTTATGTAATTCTAATTAAGTTATTTTATATTTCACAGTTAACTCTGATGCAATTATTTTATATTTCCAGTTGGGTCAATTCAGTTAAATTGATGGTATCAACATTGTAATGAGGTAGTATAAGGGGATGGTTAAAAGGGGGCAGTCATAATCATTATTCAATTAATTAAAAGGGAATTGTCGAATGTGTGCTATAGTTCATTGCATTGTGTGAGTAATTTGCATCTAGAACAGTTAATCACACTCATTTCCATTTCAATTTGTACCATTAATGAATACCACAGATGGTAGTTTTAATTCTTCAACATTTTACCTAATGACTGTCTATGGTAGGAGATGACCATAGTGACTCTTGAATGGTGGCTTAAATCAAAGTGTATATCTTGATTTCAATAACGATGTGTTCTGAATATAATAAAGGCTCTTGATTAAAATACACATTGTGCTTGCGTACTATGATGTATACGTTTATAATCGATTGTAAAGTTTTTAAACATGGTATAGATTATAATGAAGACAAGCATAAAGTAGTTTTGGATTAATCGATACCTTACCTTATGGACTGTAAAGTTTTTAATAATTGTAGTTATTGTTTTTTTTTATTGATGAATGCATTGATTAAGAGAGGCTCCTTGATTTTTACAGATGAATGTGTTTTTGACCTTGATGGAGACCCCCCTTGCACAACGGTTGTATGTCCATATGATAATCATGGAGTTTAATGTGTGTGCCACTAGATTATGAAATTGACAACATTCAGATTGCGAACCTCGTGCCCGATGGTTTTTATGCCTTGAACATGGGTTACAGTTTGGGGCTTCTTGCACCTTGAATTGTTATGACATGATTGAAGGATAGAGATTGTTTATGTTTTCACCTCGGATACTATTGCACCTATCACAATGTGGCGACATGATTTCTTAGGATTGGATCATTGTGCGCATCGATCGATAGGCGAGTATGGCGAATTGGCTTGGGTCATGGGTTTTCGATGATGATGGTGTTGATTATTTAAATTGATGTAACATAATTTGTATGGTAACGCATGATTAAGATGTATCTTTCTCACTCGCCTTGAAGGTTAGGTCACTTGTTTGGTTGTTAAAATCCTTTGCACATTAATGACCGTTGATGATGTTAATTAGCGTAGTTGTTATTCCTTATTTGATTAATGTTGTAATCACCTCAAGCTTCTATTTGAGCCACTAGGCTAGGCCTTTTTTTAATTATTACTAGTTTTGTCCTTCATTCTGATGTCATCAAGTGGTTGTTATGATCGTATTATTGTCCTTCCTTGAAAAAAATAAAAATTAAAATCACCTATCATACGTCGTATTGGTGTGGTAACAGTCGGGGTCATTACACTACGGAAGCTCCCATCACCAAATAAATAGAGAAATAAATGTATCTCTTTGGTGGCAATCCTGGCATTTCCCCCAAAACATCTTCAAAATCCTTCAAGACCAGATGGTCTTCAATACTTGCCACTTTATCCCTGGTTGCCTCTTCCATATAGGATGCAAAAATCTGACATCCCTTCCTGAAAATAAAATTTAGCTGCATGGTTGATATTTCTCTAACAACTAGAACTCTTGGAATGCCTTGAATATTTCCTTGTTGTCCATGGTCATCAAGAAAATTTGTTTTCTTATTTTAACATTCTACGACAACATGGTGTTTCTCCAACCAATCCATTCCAATTAGATAGTCATATTAACCCAAAGATACGATGTTCACATCTACCTTTATGATGAGTCCATTCATGTCTATTGGACAATCTTTAACCAACTAATTGATCTTTCTCTTAGCCCCTGTGGGTAACTGAACTAACCAAGATTTCTTATACTTACTCCTTTGCAAATGAAATATTTCAACAATGTTAGAGTTTATGTAACTATGGCTAGCTCCATAATTAATTAAAATTTCTATGGGATGGTTATCAATATTAGCTTCCACTTCAATCATGGGGGATTGATACTCTGCTTGCTTGTTGTCCAAGGCTGCATAAATTATTGGCATGATTCCTTCCATGTATTCAATTGTTTTAGCCTCCTGAATGTTGTGAGAAATCCTCATTATGTCACCTTTGTGAGGGTGGTCCCTATATAAGTGATTCCCCTCACATCCCCAACATTGTGCATGCTTCTTCCTTGGTATTTTCCCAACACAATATGTTTTCCTCTACTCATTTTGGGTTGATTTTCCTTTTTGATTTTCTTAGAAGTTGTTCTTGAAAAATGGTGGCATAAATCCTTTTTTCCTATGTTCCTTCTTACCCTTCATCTTGTCATTCCAAGTATTTTGGAAGACTGGCCTCCCTCTGCTTTTCTCATAAAGATGCCTTGCTCTCCTTATGGTCTCCTCCAAAGTATTGGGGTTATCATATCGTATCTTGTCAATGTAGAAAGAGGGTAACCCACTTAAAAACCTTTGTATTTTTTTCCTTTTCATCCTTTATGAAGTCCACATACTTCAACAACTCAAAGAACCTCTTCTTATACTCATCCATGGTCATGCTTCCCAACTTGAGTTCAAAGAAATATTTCATCTTTATTTCATAGTAATGCTCTGAAAAATATTTCTCTTAGAAATATCCTTTGAACTTCTCCCATGAGACATTCCTCTTATCAAAGTGTTTTTCTTGGTTAAGTTTATCCCATTATTTGGTTTCCTTTCCTTGCAAATGGTAGGTTGTGATTCTTGTTTCTACCATGGAAGGATAATCATGCAATTGGAAAGATTTATTTATTTCCAACAACCAAGCCTCAGCCTCTTCTCCCTTCCTATCCTCACCATTGAAAGTAGGTTGATTTATTTTCCTAAGTTCACCTTGCAATATGTCTCCCTCAGGCTTTGTCCTTTGTTTCCTCACAAGGGACACACTTGGGATGCTTCCTGAAACTAAACTTGCATGAGATCTCCTAGTGTATTTCTCTGGGGAATGATGGTGCCTACTCATGCTCCTTGACTTCCTGCCATTCCCATGTTCATCCTTTCTACTATGGGATCTAGATGATGTCACTTGTCTAGCACTAGCCGCTTGCTTTGTGCCAGAGTCTTTATTGGCTTGCTTCTACAACATGTTCAAGATTTGAAATATCTCTTCTTGAGCCTTCATAATATTCTCATTATATACCCTATAACTCTGCACTTCTCTCTACATGTTTCTCATAGTTACAGGATCCTCCCTCTCTTTTCTTCCATTAGATTTTGTCTCAGCATTTCCCATGTTGACATGTAGCCTTCTACATTCCTCTCCATGGTTGTAGGACACTTGGGCATCTTCCATGGATATGGTTCTCATATAGAAACCAAAATTCCTTCCTGTACCTATAAATTATACAAGAAAATATGCATGCAAATTAATTTTTGTTAGACAAAAATATATACATACACAGTTTTGGAAAAGAACACAATTTTTTTTTCTCTTTAATGCGACCAATCATCTTCCTTTGCATTGAATGTAACTTATGTCACCCAAATCAATTTTCTGGGTTGATATATATATTCTTCTCTAGAATATATTTCCAACGACTACTTTCTTACCCGATTATGAGTTATGAGAAAAATTTTATGGATGTCTTAATATTGCTAGTTTTCCCCTTTTATACAATTTTCATTCTGGTACAAATATTCTTAGACACCAACTTCTTCCACTTGTAGAAGTAAACATGTTAGGCAATAGGGAAAATTTTGTATGAGACATAAATAATAATTATGATAGGGAACTCGTAACAACTATCATATTTTCATTCTGATGCTCTGGTAAAAAACTACAACAATCTAGAAATGACAACTTTGTCCTTTCTCACCCATTTTCCCAAACTTGATTTTTAGCCAAACATACTAGTTTCCAAATAATGTACTTCTGGAAAAAATTCACTAAACCAATTTTATTTTTTCCTTGGTGAGTACACAAAATGCCTTCCTAGGTTATTTACATGCTTTCTTTCTAGAATCTCTCCAGGAATTTCAGCTAAATTTGGACCTCTACCAATGACCTGGACCCAAATCTTTAAAAACCACTAATTTGCATTTTATGACAATCCAAGCAAAAATGGGCAATTTTCCTCTTTGAAAATTTTGTATCCCTCCTTATTGCGGAAAAAACCCAAAATTTTCATCTCATTTTGAGTTATTATGCTCTAGTTATGGCTAAAATAAGATTTTGGCTCCAAAGTTCGTTGTTTTTTCCCAATTATGGCCAAAAATAGGATTTTGGCTCTAGACTTCGTTTTTTTTTTCTGACACTATGGAACAGTTTTTCCTATGTGGCATCTTTGATGTCTTGGCAATTGAAGTGGTAGTCTGGGTCCATGTGGCACCTTGACATGATGCCATGTCACCCTCATATCCTGCCTCGTCATCCTTCTCTATCTCTTTCTCCTCTTTCTCTTACGCTAACCTTAAGCATTAAAAAAATATGAATATTTTATGGTCCCCACATACCCAAATGGCACACATATGACCCCATATGGGACAAGGGTCCCACCCTGACTGACAGACTCCACGTGATGCCTCTTCATTGGTCACGTGGATGGGTAGGTCTCATCCCATACCTTTACCTTGGCGTGCACGAATTTGCACATCTCTCAGATTCAACAACGAAGATCATGTGACATCAATGACTGAAAGGCCATGTCACATATCAATCATGCATGGACATTAACATCCTTTTGGGGAGAGAAAATACTTTTCCTTGTGCTACATGGCACAATCCTAATGGTGTCGCATGGTACAAGGCCTTAGGCCAAAACCACCCTCTACCCATGTGACAATGGTTTATGGTTTGGCCATACCACCACCTCATGTGACTCCCACATCAATTGTCATAGTGCTATCAACTGCCACCATGGCAGTCCACATCACCTCTACACATCACCGCCACATGACCTCCACTTCATGTACAATAAAATACCCAAAATTTCCCAAATTGCATAATTTTGAAATTTTTACCAGGACTGCCATGGAACCCAAAATTAAGCTTGCTAATGGCCAATTTAGGCCTAGTGCATATCGAATTTACCACTGCATCCAAACTTTGACACTCTTATGTCGAATTCTCAACCAATTTCGTTGTATAAATTGGGTTTTTTCCCCAGTTTCTCCCAATTCTTCATGGCTACACTGTAATTTCCTAAATTCGACCAATTACAAGCCCAAAACATGCATATTTAGAGATTAAAATTAGGGATTTTAACCCCTAAACTCAAATTCACCAAAAATACAAGCAATCTCCTCATTCTTTTGCCTAGAAAAATATGACAACCACCCTACAATCTGAGCTTTAACTCTGTTATTTTAACTTTTGCATGCTGAGTCTGGCCCATACAAGATCAATTTTTTAACCTATCTCTATGATAACATTCTGTAATGTACCCCAACTTAACCAAGGAACATTACTTGCAAAAAAACACATAAATTTGAAAATTTATTTTGCTAATTAATTCTTGTAGCTTACTAGCTACAAATTGAACACATTTTTAACTAACATTTGACACCCATAAATAAATGTGTCTATAGAATTAAAAAATAACATAATGCAACCATAAAATCATCTAAAATAACACCTAAATACCATTCTCATATACAGGGTAAAACACAACCATAAAACTCATAAGAGAAACTCATAAAATAATTATACACTTATCTTTTAAAACATTTGTGCAACCAGCTGCTTGGGGAGGATGTTCCACCCAACCATAGATATGTTGTTCCAAATATCAACAATAAGTCACCCCCAATCTGGGGCTAGGAATCCACAAGAGAAGGGTGCCTCTCACAGTCCACTCACAACACTAAATCCACAACCCATTGGTATTCTCCTACAACTAACATGAATTTCCTCCAACTCTCTTCCTCTTGAATTTAAAAACCCAAGGAATGTACCCCTTCACTTCTCTTAGTGCCTTGGGCATCCCATTCATTTATCAGGGTCTCTCTGGCATGAGCAACCATGAATGTCTCAAATGGGAACTCAAGGGAACTTGCTTCCAGAAAAATTACCAGCAAAAACAACAAAAACACTTTCTATCACAATGCAACTCGCCCAAGAGTTCACTCTTCATGCCTGTCAGCATGAATCTTCAATTTCCAACTCCATTACCTTCCAAAAATGCTCCGACATGCTCCAAAATTCACCCAAACTTCTTATTTTAGCTCCATTTCTCTCTTTTCTTGTTCTCCCTTTTTGTTCATTCCCAACACTCCATGTGAAAAATGTCTATTCTCCTCAATACAAATGTCCTCTATTTTCCCAAGATGGTTGACTTCTCACTCTACCCAATGTGTATTGTAATGAATCCCCATGCATCCAATAACTATGGATGCCACTTATACACCCAACCTTGACAGTTAATTAATGATTCGACTCTCATACACTCAAACAAAAAAATAGAAGGTATCCCCAATGGTAATAAAATTCAAAAAATTGGGTTGAACTAATACCCATAATTAATTTCCTCCTTGGGTTCCTATTGGACACTCCTATAAATTTTTATACATTCCCCTTCTTGTGGATAAATCAACCCCTATCTCTGTCCATATTCCCAGCAGTTGGTGTCACATTATATTTATTAAAAACAAAACATAATTCACATATTACATCACTTAGCCATAGCCATATTCATGTCTACATTATGAATAATTAAAATCAGGATTATAGTAGGGATGTTACATGACCCTTCTCTTTCCCCTTTGCATCAACCCCGTAACCTCAGGTTCTATTCCAATGCATGGTGTTTGAGCTACCAAAAGGGATATTTCAATAGACCACCAACACTCCGCATCAAAGAAAGCTTCCAAAATAGTCCAAAGATTTGTGAAATTTTCCATACACAATGTTTCATACACTAAACCTCACTCTTATCTTGCCTCCAGTCATGAAGAATGAAGAATAATTGTAATGGTGGTACACTTACTACAATGATAACTACATTACAATTCCCACAGTTTAACTACCTTCCCAACCTCCATGTCACCTAGTTCTACAATTATGACACCCCCTTTATGCGTGCTTACAACCTCAGAGCTCTATAAGTGGTAGCATCCATCGATTCTAACCATGACACCCCATCAAAGGAAAACATTTGTTTAAATTCAATTCATAAATCAAGTTAACATGTTTGAATGTAAGTAATTGATTTTGTTTTTATTCATGGGAGTTACAAACTTCAATGTGCACATTAACATAATATGAATATCATTTTTACCATTCAGATTTTAATGTTTGGAAGTAATTGATTTTGTTTTTATTCATGGGAGTTACAAACGTCAATGTGCACATTAACATAATATGAATATCATTTTTACCATTCAGATTTTAACCCTAGTCTTTATAATGAGAATTTATAGTTTTAACCAATTAATGTAAAAGGTCAATTTAAAGTAAGGTATGTTTTACCTTATATGATAAAGAGTGTTTTAATATAGGCACCCCTATCTCTTTGCTCATGGTTTCATCCCAAAAGAATATTTAATAAACACAAAGTTCTACATATTAGATGATGAAGTTTCAACATTCATATTTCATTTGAACAAAGTTGTTCCTAAGCAATGTGATATAGGATTCTCATATTATTGTCTTCTTTCCCATAAAACAAAACACATATGCTTGTTTCCATTCATGTCTCTATACAGTGGTCATTTCTTGTTCTACAATTTTACCAAGGTAGTAGTATCTTCTATCTCTTAAAAATCAGATCATATGAGATGGAAGTTTGATTTCATTTCCAAATCCTCTCTAACGATACTTACCCACTATGCCCTTATTCCCATTCCCAACATCCCAAACTAGTCAGTTTCCTATTAAGGGGAAGGTTATGTCTATTGATTTCCATATTATAGAGATGTTATGAATATTCTTCATAAGCCTTCAAATCCAGTCCTTTACTGAATTTAAATGAATATACTTATTTCCTACCATCTGACACCATAAGCCCTTTCCTTCAATGAGTCTCCATACACCTTTAGCTACTAAAGCTTTGGAAAAAAGGAAATTCTTTTAGTCCATAGCCTCCCAATGCTTTTGGAACTGTTATCCTTTTCCAACTCAGCAATGGGATCCCCCTTTTCTTCTTGTAACCTTACCATATAAACCTAAAACCAATCCTTCTAATCACCTCCAAAACACTTCTAGGAATCCATGCTAGGGACATCCAATTCATAGGAATAGCCTCTAAAACTGAGTTACCCAAGACAAGTCTACTACCTCTTAATAACCAATGATGGGTCCACCAAATGTTAATTCTCTTTTCCACTTTTGTAATTAGTGATCTCCAATATATTACCTCATAATAATTAGGTTTTAAATTGAAGCCTAAATATTTTAGGCCAAATTCCAAATATATAGTTGAGTAGGGAAATGACTAGGAAAACAAGTTTTTTCTTCTTCTGATATCCCCACAAGAGAGGTGGTATATTTATGTGCATTTATCAACATTCATGTAGTTGTAAAACATAATTCCATTATCTCTTTTAATTTTTCCACATCTCTTCCAATCGCATCACAAAATATTAGAACGTCACCCACACAGTGTAGATGAGATAAATACAAATAACTTCCTATCTTAATACCTTGAAAGCACCTAATTTCTTGGCATCCAACAAAGCCTTGCTCAAACCTTCTACAAAATCTAAAAGATAATAGGAGACAAAGGACAAACTTCTCTTAATTTCCTCTCTAGCTAAAAGAAATATGAGGTTGAACCATTGATTAACATGGTGACAATAATGGAGGTGACACAACTCATAACCTAGTTCACAAAAGTAATGTGAAAGTCCAAATTGATTAACATTATCTTTAGATAAATCCAAATAACTTGATCATATGAATTTGATAGATCAATCTTAACCACCATTTCCCTAAGCTTCTTGGATCATGTGGAATGCAGACTTCTCGAGCTAACCATATTCCCTCATGAATATGCCCACCTTCAAGAAACCCAAACTATTAATTGGAAATGGACTTAGAAAGAAAAAATCTAACTCTTCTTGATATGACCTTAGAAATAATTTAATAGATGCAGTTACACAAGGAGATAGGCATATATTTCTCAAAAGATATAGGATTGTGTGATTTTGGAATAAGGGATATGAATGTAGCATTGAAAGGGGATAGAATCATCCAAGAGGATCTTGACTCCTATATTACCTTCAACAGATCCTCTTCCGAAATATATAAGAATGCTAGAAACAAATCCATTGTCCATATATCTAGGCCAAGTATTTTATCCTTTTGAAAGCTATGAAGAACAATATGTAGTTATTCCTTGGACACCTCTTCCATTAAGCATGTGTTTTCTTCTTCACTTATAAATCTAGGAAAAAAAATAAGACGTCTTATTCACCTCTACAATAGTGAGCCTACCTTCATATTTATATATACTTGGAAGATTATCCACACCTAGCTAAGCTATCTCCTTGAAATTAGAAGCCACTAACCCATCATTCCTCTCCACCTTCCATATTGTATTGACGTCCTTCTGATGATTCACATAATGGTGAAATAATTTTGTATTTTCATCACCACAAGAAAGCCAAAGAGCCCTACTTTTGAGTCTCTGGTATACCTCMTTTTCTAATAAAAAATTCCTTCTTTTGTCTTCCAGAAGATTTACTTCAACCCTAGTTTYCTTAGAAAGGAAACCAACCCCTTCATTATTATACAATTCCTCCAATTTATTTTCCCCCTCAATTAGAGATTTTTCATCTTTTCCTTCTTAGCATGAGCCTAAGCAATGGTAGCTTKCTTTACCCTTTTTGTTATTTTCAGATTGAATGGAAGTTGTCTTCCTAGATGATCCCTCATAAGGAACCCAAAGATATTTTATACATCTAACATAATGCTCATTCACCAACCACCTTGGATTAATTTTAGATGGAGCATGGTGTTTTCTTCCCATTAGAGATAAGTCAAGTAAAATAGGAAAGTGGTCAAATTTTAGAAGGATCATCAAGCCATGATTCTGAAACCAAAATTGTGTCCAATATTTTTGCAATCCTCTCTCCCCCCACCTTTTTTTTCCTATATGTATTTTAGCTTAGTAGAATCTATATCAAATAAACCTACATCACCCAACTTTCTCAAAATATAATTTAAGAGAGGGTTAACCTATGTTGATGGACCCCAATTCTCCAAACTACCTAGGGAGAAGTTAAATCCCCACCACCACAATATTAAAACCATGACTAATTTGATTGTATCTAAAGAACCTATCCCAAAATATCACTCAGACTGAATATGGCCCATATATGTTTAGGGTAATGACCTCCTTTCCCATATCTTGTGAGATTCATAGGGTTGTACCTAAGCCTAATGAAAGGACCAACAATTAGTACACAACAATGATTTTTTATTCCAACCAGTAACAAAACCATCTAACCTAACCTTATCATCGATGAAAATAAATTTATAACCCTCAAATAATTTCTTAGACTCACTCATAATCCTCCCCTCCCCACCCAAATCATACATGATCTCTTGTAATAAAATAACTTTTGAATTATGAATATCCAGAATCCTCTTCAAGGCTTGTTTTAAAGAAAGGTTTCCCAAACCTCAACAATTGAAGGATAAAAAAATCATCTTTCACCCTTTGTTGGGGCATTGGTTTCTCTAAGAATCCCATCCAAAGATAGTATTTTACCAACCTTGACCTCATTGATACTTTTTTCCCAGACCAGGGACATAAAATATTTTCTACCTCTAATTAATTCTTTGAGACCCTCAGTCCCACCAACAAATCCCAATGGTATCTCTTTCTTTTTTATCCTCGATTAATATCTCATGGATCCTTCCCTACCCTCCTCCTTACCAAAAAACACAAAAAAAATCTTCAGAGATAGGTATAGTTGAATTTTTAGTGGAGGAGACACCTCTAGCCACACGATTAAAAAATGATGGGATTTTACTTAACGACAAGAAAAATAGACAAGGCAAGGTCTTTCCCCCCAATCTCCTAACTCCCCTAAATTCCCATTATTCCATGAACCAAACAAACTATTGTTTTCAAAATTAGTATGAAGAGTTAGGGGAATTTGATTCCAAATAGACTTACCCGATTTGGTCAATAAGGACCCTACACCATTTGTGCCTTCTATATCAAAACCCTTTGGGGAAAGATTGGGCCAATCTCTGCCTAGAGAATTCTCCTTCCATAAAATTCATGAAATTATTTCAATCACCTTATTTTCTAGATAACCCCACCATCATTTCATTGTGGAATGATCTCATTTTGACCCCCCTTATCAATATAACATAGCTCAACCCCCAAGTGATCCCAGTCCATTCTATCCACCAATTTTTAATTCTTTTTTACCCATACATTTTTTAGACTAGAAGGATGCACTCCATAGCCAAATGACCATACTTATGGCACCATATACACCAAAATGGGATTCCCATATAGTCTAGAGCCTAATAAAATACACATATTCCCTTTCTTAATGTAATATTATCAGCTAAGCCCTCCTTTAAATCCATTGCCACCAAAATGCAAGCTATAGCCATCAAATTAGTCTCATGAAAGGATAAATCTTCTTCATAAAATTTCCCTAAGGCATTCCCTATCTCCCTGAAGATGTCCAGTGACTAGTACTTCATCAGGAGACGCAACAATTTAACCTATACCAACGTCAACTTAGAATTCTTATATTTAGAATAAAAAAGCGATGTCCACCTCTTCATCGATAATGGAGTTAGATTGCATCGATAGTGGCAAGACAAGATCTTCTGAACATCCTTTTATAATCGAAATATGAAGGCCATCCAACCGCCCATTACGATAGAAAAGGTTGGAGAGTCACCTAGCACATGCTCCCACTAGTCAGGGACCCAAACAAGGCTACAAGATTTATCCCCTAGATTTCAACCATGGGACCAATCGACCACAAATAAATATTCCATAATCACTACTTCACATAATTTAACCTCCTCTCAAAGGACCACATTGATTGATGAACTATGTATCTTCATACATTTTTTGCACTTACGAGAGATACTTTCGCCTCCTTTCCCAGAGAAAATAGAACGTGGATCTTTACCCTTAGAAGCACTAACACCTTCCATAGGGATTGCTCCAATCAACACAATGAAATATAAACATGGACCAACAAAACCTTGGTCAACCATCATAGAGTAAAAAAAATGAAAGAACAAGGATCATCCACAAGATTCTTTGATATCACAGGAGACACAAATCCTTCACCCAAGAAGGTACTAGAAATAAGATCTATGGATTGAATGCACCCTGAGATTGATATGAAAGTAAACCCACCATTGGAAACTGATACATTACAACCTTGATCCACGTTAGGACCATTATCCCATTATCCTTATCCACTGGCCAAGGATTAGACTACATATGCTTGCCATTAAGAAATCAAATGAATGATTTGTCAAAATCCTAACTTGGACCTACATATAAATTATTAACCACTTTAGATAGAGTTAGTAAGTATCTTCTTCCAAATGTTTTAACCCAAAAGACTTGTCACGAGGTTTCTAGTCCTCAAAGAACTAAAAAAAAACTAAAAACATGAACCGCCATCCAAATATCAATAATAATAATAATAATAATAATCTATTTTTAAGGTCACGGATAAGCCACACCAAATTGGTGTATGAGACCCCCTTGTTTGTGGGACAAGGGACCCCCTCCGCCCAGCAATTTGACTGGTAAAGTCTACGAAGGTATACATACCCTACCCTCATATATATCCATTAAGTAATCAATCTGGACTCCATTCTTAAAAAAACCTTTATCAAATACTTCAATTTCTTAAACCAAAACACATCTTACCCATAAGTGTCAAAACCCTCATATCATATCATAGTTTTAGATACGGGATATTCCATCCTAATTACCAAATAATGACCTAAAATATTCATTTAATATTTCTTTTTGAAAATTAAGTACATAAAATATGTAAGAATTTTAATATTAACACATCTTAAAATAAAGACATAATTTTTGTTTGTTTGGTAATATTTAACAATCACATATGGCTATGAATTTGACATATGTCATAGGATAAGAGAAGAGTCTCCTATTACTATCAATCGCTTGATTTGACTTGTGTCGAAATCTCGAGTCCTTGATAGAGGGCCAAAGCCTTAGTATGATCATTTGGTGTTTATCCAAGGCTCTATTCGTAACTTATTTATGCTTGTCTCTCGAGATTATAGATGATTATAATATTCATTAATATTGACAAATATATATATAAATTTTAAGAAAATACTTGTAACTTATTAAGCAAAATACTTTAGAATTTAGATTTTGGAGAGATTGTAAATAAATATTAATAAATTAAAATAGGAAAAAAAATTAATATTATATATATATATATAAAGCTATAGGTGACGATTTGAACCGTAATTTATATCATATTTAAACATCATGTGTATGTATAAGAATATGATATTTTAATTTTGTAATTTTTAAGAAGTTATAAATCCCTAACTTTGGATTAACTTAGTAT
>JZKD02S0394038.1:0-14650 GCA_000966675.3 Picea glauca | reverse complement strand
ACACACACACACACACACACACATATATACATGAAATAAAATCGAATGTGTGTGTGTGTGTATATATCTACACACACACACACATACACACACACACACACACACACACACACACACACACACACACACATATATATATATACATGAAATAAAATCGAATGTGTGTGTGTGTGTGTGTGTGTGTGTGTGTGTGTATTCATGAAATAAAATCGGCATATAGTACGTATCATATCAAAATATACATTATGAAATTTAGTGTGAATAGTTACTGTGTAGAAATTTGGCAAACGATAAGTCACTTACTCTTTATCAAGCACCTTTTTCTGTTCGTTTGCAAAAGCTCCCCTTCTCTTTTGTCTTCATCCCTTTCATTGTCCCAAATCATCACACCTAGTGTGTTGTCGATTTGTTTGATGTAATCACTGGCATAATAGAAAGACTCATATGATATGTACCCCTCTTCCATAGACCCCTCCGGTTTTTCCCTTTGTCGAACAAATCTTTTCAATTTCTTCATGTACCTCTCTAAGAAGAACATCCAATGAGAGGAGACCACTCCGACTAATTCAACCTCATCTACTAGGTGAATTAGAAGATGAACTTGCAAGTCCATGAAATCGTCGGCAGTTCCTTCTCAAATATACAAACAATTTCAACTATCTCTTGACGCCACCATGGAATGTTATCCATGTGGATCTCCTTTGATGTGATCCAACGTACAAATGAAAATAATTTATATATGGCACGTCGTAGGTCCTAGGGGAAGTCATGGTTCACACACCCATGCACCAACAATGGATAATGAACTTACAAAGTAATCACATATAAAATTAATTATGTTTTATCCCATAGCATGAATTTATAAAACAAATAATAAAATCATGTTTTTGACATACGTACTCTTAGAAGGTTCAAATGGTCATGTGATTTTAACCCCGACAAATGGTCTTCCACGGTGAAGTTGTGTCATAGTGAATACCCATATAAAGAAGGCACCTTCACACCCAATATAACTTTCTTTGCCAAAGAAAGATCAAATTTATTCAATATCCATGGGACATCACCTTCTTTAAAAGACCAAGAGGGACCAACCTCTCCTCTACTTTCTTTTATTGGACAATGTTTCTTTTTACTTTTTGAAGAAATAAGATCTCTCCTAATACAAAATGTGTCACTTTATTTTGATTATATGTGCCTCCATAAAGAAGATAAAACATTTTTAAATATATGCATGGGATCTAGTAAGTGGGCAATCTTAAGATGCTCCCAATATGGGAGCTCATAAAAGACAGATTTATTTTTCATCCCAATGGGAAATTCCTCATTATATGTGTCGAAAAATTCTAGATCATCGAACATAGGCTCCCCATTTGAATCAAATATTTTTGTAATCTCCTTCTCCTTCTCTCTCTCATATGCTCTAAGCCATTTTTTTGGTGTCGTTATTGCAGGCCTTTGGGCCCTCTCTGGTGTACCATTGAAAGCAGATGCTTCTCTTCTATAAGGGTGTTGTTCTGGGAGGAATACCCTGGAGCAGTCGTACAATGAATTTCGTAGGTGGTTGGACCACCTAGCCTTCAAAGAAGGTCCAAAACATTTACATCCATGATAGCCTTTTGTTACAAGACCTGGGAAATTATTAATGTATACAGTATATCATGTTAGCGTTGAAGTCCAGAACAGTCACAATGAATTAAATATGCCAAAAAATATTGTTACATATATAAACAAATCAATAAACATGTAATTTACTAGATCAAACTCCTAAGCCTAGATAATCATGTGTGGTGTAAGAACATATGCCATACAACGTAAAATTTCTCTATGTTGTGATGGGTCTTGACACATTGTATACATGTATCCCTTCCCATAATTCATTCAATTCATCTACCAATGGTTGTAGGTAGACATCCATATTCTTCACTTGTCTTCTACCAGGGACTATAAGAGCCAACATAAGATGTTCATTCTTCAAAAACAACCATGGGGGGATATTGTTATTGATCATTACTATGGGACAAACATAATAGTTGATGTTTTGGAGGGAATATGGGTTGACACCATCCATGGTTATGCTAAGTCGCAGACTTCGTACTTCCTCCTTGAATTTTTTGGGCTATGTATCCTCTATATCCTCCATGGCTATTGAACCTATTGGGATTCACATAACTCCCAACTCACTTATGTGCGAGGCATGCCATCCCTGCAACATAGTTAATTCTTTGCAAAAAAATAGTCTTTGAATCCTTGGGATTATAGCATGTGCCTCAATATATTATGAGGAGGACCATGTGATTTACCCTTTTTATTTGATTTATGATATTTGTCATGCCCACATTTCGGACATATCTCTTTGTTTGCATATTCTCCTCTATATAGAATACAATCATTCAGACATGCACGATATGATATGTACTCAACACCCAATATTTTCAACATTTTCTTTGCCTCTTCTCAACTATCGGTCAAGATATTATCACTCGGAAGAACCTTATATTTGAATAACCTGCAATTAGTGGGAAATAGAAATGTACAATGTTATTTAACGTTCATAAAATCGATTGTTTTTAGTGTTGATTGTGTGACAATATTTCTCAAATTATAAGGGACTTAATGATGATCAGTTAACTCAATATTGTCGAGAAACATGCATTTGAGATGCCAAACTTTGCTTTCAAGTTGTACAGTAACATTGTTGTCTTCAGTTGGGTATATTTTGACCAGATAGGTCCAAAGAGAGGGGTGGTGGAAGCAGATTCAGACTTTTGAATAAGGTATCAGTGATATGAGCATCATCCCCTTGCTCATTGTTCTGGAATGCATATAACAACATTGTCTCCATGGAAGTTGTATCCCATAAATAATCATCCATACCAACCTCTATTTCATTGAATCCATTTCCAACTTGTGAAGAACTACTATTGTTGTAGTCATTCCTAATTGGTGAATCTGGACGTATTGGGAATTGAATAGGTGGTTGATTCAACCATTATTGGTATGCTTCATCTCCAAGTTGTACTCTTATTGCAACCTTCTCTCGATTTTACATTGTAGTGGGGTGTAATAGAAGATGATAGGTAGGTCGTTCATCATCACTAGAATCCTAATTTCAAAAATATTGAATATTAGTACATCGATGATATTAGTAAGCAAAGTGCAATTGGTTTGTTCAAATCACATTATACAAAAAAATTATTACCATCGCTAACCCAGGATTGCGGCTGGAAGATGGCATGTTACTATTGGCAGCGTAAAGTGGTTGTCCATTTTCATCTACCAACTACTTGTGGTATGTTTCTCCTTATAAGAGCGTCTGACATTTTTTAATTGGTATTGGAATATTATCTGCATATGAACTTGATTATGAATCATGATCCTACAAATTTGGATACATTTTTATTCAAATTGACATAGATAACAAAAATAATTCAATTAGATAATCGAAATATAAATAAAATCTGAACTTACTCGAGATGGAAAGGGAGAACTCCACGATGGACTTTGAGCAATATGGAACGGGGTGGAATTTGAAGAATTGTCCATTTGATATTGTAAGTTTGTCTCCCTACATTTGAGCAAAATCAACAGTAAACTATTTTTAGGAATAAGGCGACTTTAAGCGCAAAATGTATACTATGATGTACTGCAATTCATGTGGATGCGTCATGAAAAATAATTTAAGATGAATATACTATTTGGTGTGCAAATAAAAATTCAGATAACTTTGAAAACATAACGGTGTGTTACTGTAACAAACACGCATCGGTGCGTCTATAACATTGTAAAGCATCAGGAATTTATATACGCATTGCATCTGTCCCATGAATTCAAATAATAATAAAAAATGTATATCCAATATCAGTGCTCCAAACTTTAAAACGCACTGGTGTGTCGTATACATATAAGCATTGATGTGTTAAAGTAATAAATGCACCGAAGTTTCGAAGAAAACAAAAACAAAAAAACACAAATTTGTTTTTTTACAATTGAAAAATGAGAGGGAATTTAAAATATAATTTCATAAAGTCATTTAAATAGTAAAAACCTATTCATTTAAATTTAGTGGAAAGGTTTGCAATAAACTCATATCAGAGAGCACTGTGGAGCAACATAATACTTTAGAATTACAGGATTTATTCATAAGATCAGAGATTGAAGGCAACTATGGTGATTCATTTAAAACAATTTTCATAAATTCTTTCATGGGTAATTATTTTGCCAAAATTTACATAGTACAGATTTGCAAGAGAGACATACAGGGGAGCATTGTAGAGTAGCAGATCAATATTTTTGAAAGAAAAGTAATTTAGAAGATCAGAATTGGAAGTGTATGGTAATTCATTCAAAACCCTTTTGGAGCAACAAAATTATTCAGAAAATCAGAAATCAAAGGGTTTTGTGATTCAAAAAAATTAATAAATAAATAAATAAATAATTCATACTTACCTTAAACCATTGCTTCTTCTTTTTTGTGTAACTGCAAAACTTCAACTTAGGGTTTAACTCCCTCTATCATTTCATAATTATAACTTTTCATTTTATGTTTTTAGATTTAATGGGTTTATGTTTCCATATAAAAGGCGTTTGACATGTGATGCATCGAATCCAAACCCTCTTTGCCCTGTCATGTTTTTTTTTTTTTAAGTTTCAAGTAATCGGTGTGTCTTATGTAATATAATGCACTGGTGCACTTACAGATACAAACACACCGACTATGTTGCAAATAATTAAAAAAAATTGTTCATGGATGTGCAAATTTATTTGTTTATGGTATTTTTTTATTTTCATTTGTTTTTCCAATTGGAACGGTGTTGTTAACGATATATTGTGCACCGCTCTAATTTATTGTTCTTTTAAATATTTTTTTATAGCGGTGCGTTTGATAACATGTAATGCATTGATGCTTTAATATTAATACAATGCACTGGGATACTTTTTTTGGTGAAATGTGATTTATTTATAAAATATATTTAATGTCTTTTGTATTGAATGATACAGGTTGTATATTAGTAAAACAAATGTATGAGAATAGTTCAAGTAACAAAAATTCTGATGGATACAAATATACCACATCCAGAAAGGAAAAAAAGGCAAGTTCTTTGTAAATTATATACAAAATTAATATGTTAAAAATGCAAGTTCTTTCTAAATTCTATAAAAAATTAATATGTTCGAACTATATGTAAGTTTAACTAATATGTATTGGTTTGTGTGTGTCCTGCAGAGCCATAAAATAAGGAATCTCAATAAGATTCTTTGCGATCTAAGTGCAGAAGAGTGTAAAAGCTTGATTGAAAAATTGCAAAATGATGAACCAGGTGAATGAAAAAATTATATTCAATATGAGTTTTTTTTTTAATTTTCATTAATCTTTTACTTAAAAATATTAGATAACATGTTCAAAACAATATATTAATTCACATATGTTAAATGATCTACAATTGGAACCAACAACGAAGGAACATAATGTCGTCATAAGAAAATACAAATTATAGAAGATGTAAATGATGNGAGGCATAAGGCTCTATTCCATTTCTACCAAGTACAAGATAAATTCGTCAAGTAATTTAGACACATTATTATTGGAACACAACTGATGATACTTACATCGAAAGCCTTGAATTTTCTTAAAGGAAAAAATATTTGAGTATATGAGGAAGAGTCTACCTACATCAGGTTGTACAAGTTTGAAGGAAAGCCTTTCCTTCTTCCCAATTTATTTTGTGATAGATATTTTGTTGTTGAAGTCTATAGATAGTATAAATCTGGTTCTTCCTTATTTTACAAGAAAAGGAAGCGTCGATTTATCTCCTTGTCTTTGCATGTTGTTGAAATTCCAATTAGAGGCCTAACACATTTGGATAAAACTATTGAATTATTGAATTCATTTCATTTAAAATAAGTTGAAGTCTTCAAAGGATTTGACCCAGAAGGAATCTTTTCTACCTATTTATCTTCAATTGGTTATGGTACTTATTTTGCAAGAATGCAAGAAATCACAGAGGGAGTCAGTGATAATGACCCCAACACCAATAGAGAAATTTATGATAAAGAGAAACAAGTTAATAATGATGATTTGGTCACATAGTTCAGCTCAAATACACAAGTAAAAAATACTAATTTGAAGAAATAATTTCAACAAGCAAAGTATAAACAAAGAGACAAAATTGCAACTAGTGTTCATGCTGGTTCTACCCCCCTCCCCCATAAGAGTTCCTCCTCTACCCAAAGAAGCCAATATATTAATGCAAGCAAAGGAGAGAATAATTAAGGATGTGTGGGAGTAGGTGCGGAAGTAATCCCCCTCTGCAGAAAGAACACATTGTTTGAAAAATAAAAAGAAAAAGGACTAGCAACAAAACTTCTCAAGACTCTGAAGACCCAGGAAATGATTTAGTAGAGATAGAAATTGATAAAAAAAACCTAGTGCTTGAATAGGAGGTAATGAAAATCATTGAAATTCAACAAATAGCAGAGGAGTTGGCCCGCGAGGGACCAACAGTTTTTTAGGAACAATCTTTGACCTTGCATAATACTAAGTATAATAAAGACGACAAAAAATTGCAACTAGAGAAAAATCGTGTTAAGAATAAGAAAGTTACAGAGAAAGGGAGTTCAAAGGTGGATTTTTCTGGAGTGGGACCCTTTGGAATCCTCAAGCTACATTTGACCATTGGAGATGCTCTAGATCATTCTATTACGGAACAAGAATTGGAGAATATTAGATTGAAAAAGAGGATAAGTGAGTTGGAGGATGCTCGGAGTCCTAGACCAATATTTGTTAAACCATTATCTATTATTGTCCCAGAAATAGTTCTGGAAGGCACACTAGGTACATCCTATAAAGTAAAAAAAATCCAAATTATTAAGTGGCATCAAAACGTATGTTGCAGATAACATAAATAAGTGGATTGACACAATTTTTGAGGCATGGGAGGTAGGCACCAATTTAAGGAATTTGTCGCAAAGGATTTGTTCTCTTACATAGTACCTACAACAAGATTTGGATAGTGATGATTATTTTTATAAAAATTATTTGAGTACATTTACAACACGAGTGTCAAATATGAATGATTTCATAAGGAAACAACAAGATTTACCTTCAAATATTAGAATGAAACAAATAAAACATGGTTGGATCACAAGGATAGAAGTCCTTCGAGAATTAATTGCAACTTGTAAAACTTAGGAGGGAAAAAGAAGTGACTTGTTCCTAAAGTCAATTGAAGTAGTTAAAGAAATTGAGGGTCCACCACTAATTAGAGAATCCACGTTGTTAACCAAGGAACAGTTGTAATGTGATTTAAATTTACTCAAGATTTCATGGGGTAGTGAGTTTGACAACTTCACTGATTTCCCATAAGAGGAAATTAAATGATGGTTAGTTAATTTTGTTAATGATAATGCGGATCATTTAGCATCAATACAAGAATTGCGTTATGAGTGCAAGGAAATAGAGGATGATATATTTTCTCTTCGGGTCAAGAAGGACATAATACTTCCATCATTAAATGAATATATTGAAAATTGGCACAAGAATTCATTGAATGAAATAACTAATCCTCCATAACTTCCAAGAAGTAGTTGCACCAACAAGGGTTGAGTCTAGGCTATAATTATCAATATTTTCCAAAGGATNACACAAGTAAAAAATACTAATTTGAAGAAATAATTTCAACAAGCAAAGTATAAACAAAGAGACAAAATTGCAACTAGTGTTCATGTTGGTTCTACCCCCCTCCCCCATAAGAGTTCCTCCTCTACCCAAAGAAGCCAATATATTAATGCAAGTAAAGGAGAGAATAATTAAGGATGTGTGGGAGCAGGTGTGGAAGTAATCCCCCTCTGCAGAAAGAACACATTGTTTGAAAAACAAAAAGAAAAAGGAGGACTAGCAACAAAACTGCTCAAGACTCTGAAGACCCAGGAAATGATTTAGTTGAGATAGAAATTGATAACAAAAACCAAGTGCTTGAATGGGAGGTAATGAAAATCATTGAAATTCAACAAATAGTAGAGGAGTTGGCCCGCGAGGGACCAACAGTTTTTTAGGAAAAATATTTGACCTTGCATAATACTAAGTATAATAAAGACGACAAAAAATTGCAAATAGAGAAAAATCATGTTAAGAATAAGAAAGTTACAGAAAAAGGGAGTTCAGAGGTGGATTTTTCTGGAGTGGGACCCTATGGAATCCTCAAGCTACATTTGACCATTGGAGATGCTCTAGATCATTCTATTACAGAACAAGAATTGGAGAATATTAGATTGAAAAAGAGGATAAGTGAGTTGGAGGATGCTCTGAGTCCTGGACCACTATTTGTTAAACCATTATCTATTATTGTCCCAGAAATAATTCTGGAAGGCACACTAGGTACATCCTATAAAGTAAAAAAAATCCAAATTATTAAGTGGCATCAAAACCTATGTTGAAGATAACATAAATAAGTGGATCAACACAATTTTTGAGGCATGGGAGGTAGGCACCAATTTAAGGAATTTGTCGCAAAGGATTTGTTCTCTTACATAGTACCTACAACAAGATTTGGATAGTGATGATTATTTTTATAAAAATTATTTGAGTACATTTACAACACGAGTGTCAAATATGAATGATTTCATAAGGAAACAACAAGATTTACCTTCAAATATTAGAATGAAACAAATAAAACATGGTTGGATCACAAGGATAGAAGTCCTTCGAGAATTAATTGCAACTTGTAAAACTTAGGAGGGAAAAAGAAGTGACTTGTTCCTAAAGTCAATTGAAGTAGTTAAAGAAATTGAGGGTCCACCACTAATTAGAGAATCCACGTTGTTAACCAAGGAACAGTTGTAATGTGATTTAAATTTACTCAAGATTTCATGGGGTAGTGAGTTTGACAACTTCACTGATTTCCCATAAGAGGAAATTAAATGATGGTTAGTTAATTTTGTTAATGATAATGCGGATCATTTAGCATCAATACAAGAATTGCGTTATGAGTGCAAGGAAATAGAGGATGATATATTTTCTCTTCGGGTCAAGAAGGACATAATACTTCCATCATTAAATGAATATATTGAAAATTGGCACAAGAATTCATTGAATGAAATAACTAATCCTCCATAACTTCCAAGAAGTAGTTGCACCAACAAGGGTTGAGTCTAGGCTATAATTATCAATATTTTCCAAAGGATCGAGAGAGGAATCCATCCATCAAATTCTACTTTCATTTCTGTGAATACATTTTTTTCAAAGCATTTCCCTTCTTTCATGTCAATTTTTGATCATCCAACTTCATGTGTTTATTGTTTACTTGTAAATTTTATCCTTGATTGTTTTCCTTTCTTCTTCTAGGTTACCTTTGCTATTATATATGGTCCATGGTATTCCCATCCCAATCCAATAGGATGAGCACATTTTACTTTATCATTTAAGTATCACAAATATTATGTTGTGTTGTTTGCACACATTTTATTTGAACTTGAACAATCAATATGCAATATTCTTTTAAATATTTTCATAGAGAGCTATTTATGGACCTCATAAATTTTGTGATTTATGAATTTCATTAAAGCATGATATCTCAAGCATGTGTTTCCATTACATCTTCATGAGTTTAAATGTTTGAAATCATTTAAAGCCCTCAATTTTGGACCTACATTTTACTTTCTATCTTACATGTATTACTTTGAATTATTTTCCCCTTACTCTATGAATGGATCTGATGGAATGGATGAAGTTATCTTGTACATATTTAAATTTAAGTCATTATTTTGTTATTGTTTTACAACTTGGTCCACTCTCAGGTGTTTATGATATGAATGCATAAATCTGTTGTTTTTGAATAAGTGAATCTATAATCTGAGTGATAAACAAGAGTACCACCTTTATAAAAACAAAGAGGGTATCTTAAGAATTTTGCAAGAATACCCTATGAGGTTGACTCTCGTCCTTAACAGGAAAAGAGATCAACAACTCCCCACAATTTGTCTATTTGTAGTTGCATCCTCAAATTCATTCTCTTATTTTGATGTTAGTTTCAGATTTTGTTCCATTGGAATAGAGAGAGGATTACAATCAACCATACCAAATTTATTCAATAGCTCTATGATGTACTTCTTTTGGGAGATGAATATATACCTTGGATTTTGGGATACTTCTTGGACCTAGGTAGTAGTGAAGATGTTCCATGTTTTTCATCTCAAAACCCTTCTTAAATTTTTTCTTTATGGATGCAATATATGCTCCATTGTTCCCTGATATCAAAAGATCATCTACAGACACCATAAGATATTAAAAAATTTTGACAATTTTCTTGACAAACAAAGTTGCATGATCAAGATTAAAATTCTTGAAATTGATCTTCAAAATATGTTCAATTATATTTTCATACCATGCACGAGGTGCTTGCTTTAGGCCATACAAATACTTGATGAGCTTGCATACCTTATGTTCTTGACCCCTCACAACAAATCCTTTTGGTTGAGACATGTAGACATTCTCTTTCGAATATCCATTCAAGAAGGTTATTTCCACATCCATGTGATGAATCATCCACTTATTATGTGTTGCTAAATCCAACAATGCACAAATGGTAGCCCATTTTGTTGTGGGGGGAGAAGTATCCTCATAGTATATGCCTTGTTTTTGTGCATATCCTTTTTCCACGAGCCTTGTCTTATGCTTGTAAAATGAACCAATTGATTTCTACTTTCTTTGTAGACCCACCTACAACCAATTGGTTTAGTTTCAAATTGAGGATCCACCAACTTCCATGTCCCATTCTTGATGAGAAAACCATACTCCTTTTGCATGGATTATTTCCACTCATCATGAGAAGCATCTTCTTCAAAGGAAGTCGTTTCAATGTTAGTAGATAAATTCAATTCATAATTAAATGAAACATCTATATCATTTACATCACCTGACTCTGAATTATCTATATCACTTACATCATTTTTCCTTGTTGAGATTCTAGTCCCCTATCTTTCCAGCCTCATTAGGAAGAACACTTTCAACTGTCTTTATGAGCCACTTTGGACCTTTTTGAGATGGTATAGGTTTCTCCATTAATTGAGATGGTGCTACATTTCCATCAAGGTTCAAGATTTCAATCCTCTCAATCACATCGTCCAATTGAACTCCCTTTTCTGATAAAGTGGTTGGATATTCTTTATGAGGGGGAGGTGGCACTTAAAAAGAATATTTCAGAGATTGATACAATATAGGGATCCCCCCTTCAAATGTGGAATCTTATCATCAAACTCATGATATGTCTTTACATGGTTGAATCTATTCAAATGATCAAGCTATCGCTCAACAATTTTGTCATTCTTATTTGACTCAAGAAAAATCACATATTTGGAAAGAATGAACTTTTTGTTTACCTCGTCATAAAGCCAATATGCCTTGGTGGTATTTGAGTACCCCAATAAAATTCAATTTAGGTTACTTGCACCAAGTTTGTTTCTTTTCTCCTTAGGAATTAAGGCATACCATGTGGAACCAAAGACCCTGAGATGCCTCACTAAAAAAATCTGACCATACCACATTTCATAAGGATTAGTTTTCCCAAGAGAATGATATGGACTCATGTTTGTCACATATACTACAAATAGAAATGCATCAGCCTATAATATCAACTTCATATTCTTGAAAAATAACATTGAAAGTACCTTGTTCAAGAGTGTTTTGTTCATTCTTTTTGCTACACCATGATGATGTGGATTGTATGGAACAATGGTTTGATGTTTGATTCCATATTAGTGAAGATACATTCCAAACTCATTAGATGTATATTCCCCTCCATTATCAGTGTAAAGGGTGTTAATATTATATTTTGCTTCATTTTCAATCCATACATTAAAGTTTTAAAATGTTTCAAATGTTTGAGACTTTTGTTTCAACAAATAAACCCAACATATCCTAGTGTAGTCACCAATAAAATTCATGATAGATTTATTACCCAAATCATATGGAACAGGCATGGGTCCACACAAATCAAAGAGTATAAACTCTATTTGTCTACATGCTTTGGAAGTGGAACCATGAGAATGTTGTTGGTTATGTTTCCCAAGGATACAAACCTCACATTGCTTCAAATTCCTTGGAATGGTAGGTAAATCAGAAACACTATTTTTCTTTAGCATACAAAGACTATCATAGTTTATGTTCCCAAATATAGCATTCCACAAGAGACTGGAAGAAAATGTACCTTCATCATAGAAAGAATGGTGTGCATAATTATGTGCTCGTGTAGATGTCGCTTTCAACTTCAATAATTTTTCATCCTCCTATCCTGTCACGACGACCATGTTGTCGGAAGACATATTTATTTCAATTTTTCCATCAAACATGTGAATATATTGGCCTTTCTATAGAATGTGAATAAGAGGCAAGAATTTCCTCCACAACTCAAGAAGATAAAGAACATCATGCAAAAGAAAATCTAGGAATCCAAGCAATTTGAGGTTGCTTGATGGTATCAATTCTTGTAGGTTTGATATTGGATCCATCTGCAAATTTTACTACACCATATACAATATTGTTATTTAATTATTTAAATAAGTCTCTCTGAAAATTCATGTGGCAAGTAGCACCAGTGTCAAGAAAGTAAGCATCTATCCAAGAAGAAAATGAAGTTTTCAGTAAATCTTCATTTATGATAGTATTGCAATGAGTAATGATAGAATGAGAAATGAGAGTGTTTAAGAGATTTGTATTTATATCCATTTTGTTCCTTCTTATCTTTGATCTTCTCCCTTGTGATATTACATGTCTTTCCCTCATGTCAATTCTTTCCACAATGGACACAGTGAAGATCATATCTTTCACCATGGTTTTGCCTACCCCTAACAATTGGAGACGATTTACCCGCACCACTTGGATACACATTTGAATTTCGAGTTCGAATCCATGAACTGTATAAGAAAATTATTTTGCATCAAAGGGATAACTTTGGTCACCAAGTCCTCGACATTACCAATATAGGGGTGTCTGCTTGGTAGAGTCCGAACACAATGTAGATGTGGCATAGGGGAACTTGACTCAAGCTGGTTCATGCAGAAGAACTATCTAAGTTGGAGATTTTTTTTCAAAATAAGATCGTTATCCTCGTTCGAGAAGGAAACATAAGTGGGATGAACCGAGTCAAGGACCTTGATTTAAAACCCCTTGTTCAGCCAATCTCTCTCTTGACTAACATAAGAATGATGCCAATCACTTGTAGAAGCACAGAACGCTACTCTACAACGACCTTCACGTTGGAATTCATGCACTTTTCCTTTTGAAGCAATTGGAGTTTCCTCTGGTATTCTTCAAATTTCCTAAGAGATGGATCATTTTGTTCATTGCAATTTCGAATGGACTTAGATCTACACATCCAACAATTTCATTTGAAATCTCCTAAATTTTCATTTTAACATCCCGAATTTGTTGAATCTGTTCCTCTTTTCCTCGACGCATTTCTTCCAATAGAGGATATATCGCTTCTATTTTCTCCTTTAGGATCCCTACTCATTTGTCTCTCTATTTAGGCATGGTAGGAAAAACTCTGAGTGTGGAATAAATGGAAGTTAGCTTTGTTTTGCAATCAACAATAGCCTGGTGACATTGAGCCCATGTTTGATTTGATTGATCTACCTTCCTTATGTAGAATTCCAAGAATTATTTTTCAACATGGAGCATCATTTTGTCTCTTTCCATGTTTGACTCCCCCATTTCGTCCCATATTAACTTAATATTGTAAAGAAGAGATCCATAAGTTTTCACCAATTGTAATAATTGGTCGTTTTGCAAGCTCAACATTATGAATGTATGCCCTTAGCGCCTCCTCTAGGTTGCTTTCTATTTTTTGATCCCTTGTTAAAGAAGGAGGGCGAGAGTACATAGGCAAGAAGAAAGAAGGAGAGAGATCATGGAGTTATCTAAAAACATCAACATCGCTTTGATGCCACTGACGGGATGAGGATTGAATAACTCCACACATTTATTTTTTATTAAAGTGAGATAAATATATATACAAATAGATGACCTTTGCTTTCATCTTCCCAGGGATTGGATGGTTATTCATATTCACCTATGAGTCTTCAGTTTCTCCTAGATTAAATATTTACAATATCATAATCCCAACAATTAGATATTTCACAAATATAAATTCTCATGTTTAATGTTTAAACAAGTTTCATGAATTTGGAAAAAATGGTGGGATTGACATATAATTTTCCACAATTGCACCCCAACAAACGGTTTAGCATTGCATATAAAATATTGGATTAATGAGCTTAAAAATTATTATGATATATACAAGTCATTAGTTGATGTTTGACTCGAAATAATGACTTTCAATAAATATTTTATTTATTTATATATTCATTAAATGCCATATGTAATAATAAATTGGTTACATAATTTATTTATATATTCGTCCGATATTGTATGCCATAATTAATTGTTTACATTTTTTTCCAATACAAAATTCGCTCAAAATTATATTAGAGTATAATTTTTTTTACATTCTCAAAGATCCTTAACCAAAAAGATCACTGCAAATCCAGCTAGTCACTATTTTGTCCCAATAAATATCCAAAAAATAGTTTCCTTACATACCACAAAGGGCAAAGCTTCAAAAAGCAAACAAATTAAAATATATCATCTCCTCAAAAT
>JZKD02S0394016.1:6489-18298 GCA_000966675.3 Picea glauca | reverse complement strand
TTCAAAAAATCTAACAAAAGAGAGACTTGAACTCAAGACATCTTACTTAATAAGGCAAATTTTAACCAAATGGTCTAGCAAAACATATTGTAATGTTTAGAAGGAGGATTTTTGTTGTTTTTTTTGTTGTTGTAGTTGAAGACGGCCTTGGAGAATGTGCTAAAAAAAAACTCTTTTCACACAAGAAAAAAAATTGTTTCTCGATAACAACAAGGGTTAGATCTCAATTAGCTTACTTAGAAGATGCACATTTTCCTATTTGTTTCTGATTTTCCGAGATTTCACAGGGCGCAGTGCAAAGATAATACGCAGATCTAAAAGAGTAGCAACCCGGAAATAAATAATACAAAACCGATATAAAACCAAAATACTACTCTGCAAAAAATTTTAAAATGTGTTATTCAATCTTTATACCATCGGATCTGACTGTAATGGTCGTATATTGGGAAATCGGAAACCTTTTCGAGTGAAATGAAAAAGTGTTCCTGAATGAAACGAGTGCTCCGGACGCAAATGGATCTCTGGATCTGACTGTGATGGTCGTATCTTGGGAAAACAGAAACCTTTTCGAGTGAAATGAAAAGTATTCATGAATGAAATGAGTGCTATGGATGCAATGGAACGGTCCTCTTGGCCTATAAATGTACGTAAATGACATAAAATGCATATGAGTCAACTCGTCTTCACGATCTCGATCTACAACAGGAGCGAGTCTTCAAACAGGCTCTGATACCATGTTCGACAACACAGGTATTCCAACAGAGGATAAACACCTTTAATAACCACTCACATAACCAAATCAAAGATCAACACGTTGATGTTTTCACATGGTAAGACCCCTATGGGGAAACATCCACAACCCCAGCCAATGCTACCACTTGAAGCAGTTTATTAATGCAAAAGAAAAATATTACAGAGAGATTTTACAAGAGATTTTCTCACAATCGATCATCGGCAAATGACCCTCCATTCTCTTTAAATAGAGATCATGGACCAATCGAGTGTTAATTCATGGATCAATGATTGTTAAGATTGAGGAGAGTATGAACCATTGGATCACTCTATGTCGGGAACATATCGTGACCGTCATGTTTCCTAACTGCAAATGCATACTAATGCATACTAAAGAAACATACTTTTACCTAATGACACATTAGACCAAGTAGATCTTAAATAACTCCTAAGTGTCTAAATATCCTAACAGATTAAGGTTCCATACCTAGAGATCAAAATCTCAAGCAAAGAATATCATGCAAACTCCAAATATTTGGATTTATGAATGTCAGGCATCCACATATAGTGCATGCCTTCAAAATAAATATAGATGTCCACATTCCACATCAAATGGGATAGGTCACCATGACATGTAGGGAGTCACGTGGGATAACACGTGATAATTGGAAACCTAGACAACACTTCATATGTTGTGTTAGATGGAATGTAACATGCCACATTATATGCCATGCAAGGTCGAGGGCAGGCAAGTCTTTGTGAATATGATTTAGATGATACACAATTTTTCAAGTCATTGATTGTCATAATGAGATAAAAACCACACTAACCAGGGTCATACAAGTGACATGTAGCCAGTAGGTGATATGATGACACATCATACAACTCAACACACGTTAATGTTGCATAAGGTGACCCATAGGATGAAAGGGAGCTTGACACTAACCTAACATGCAAAAAAGTCAATTTGATAAAGGGAAGCCCGATAGACTTTCAAGCCTTGGCTTTTGGTAAGATCAAATTAATAGGATAAACCAATTTTTTGATAGGAAGAGCCTGATAGAAATCATCCAATGAGCTCGCAAATTTCAAGCTTAGGGCTTGACACCCAGGCATGCACTCTTGTCATACCGATGGGAAAACTTGAGAATGCAACCCCGATTGAGGAAGTTCGATGGTTGAATTTCCTGATAATGATCAAGGTTCCAAACCTGGATCAGGGTTCCAACAAAATAATAAAATATAGTAAAATTCAGAGATGGGAATAAAAATGGATTAAATAGGAAACGAACATGGTGATAAAAGAAGATCCAGTCGAGATTTGGGAAAGATGGATGTTGAATTTAATGAGGATCAAGATCTAATTAGAGAGAAGTATATACAAGAGGAATGATATTAAGGGATCCCCACAAGCATTACTACGTTGAAGTGGTCAGGTAAAGACATATGTGTTTTCCCACGACATACTTGAGATTTCCAACTTTTCTCACTAATTGGAAGCCCTGCTCTTGAGTTCCCTCTGTGTTCTATGACCAAATATATATGATTTTCTATTTTGGCATGATTCTTTGAGGACTTGGAATAGAATAAGTATCTGATAAAGAACATGACTTTGTACCCTTGTTATTGCAACCACAGAAATAATAATCCTGTTAGGCAAAGAAGAAAATATTGGTTAGTACATTATAAATGCCAAATTATTTCCGCTTTCCAGTAACAAGTCTATGAAAATGAATTGGGTTTTTTCTGAAAATGAGGAAGTGAAAAGGAGGAATTCCTTATAACAAATCATCTAATATCTTTTATTATCAGGAACAATTAGTTGTTGTAAACAACTGTCATGAAATATGCATGTATTTAATCTCAAATGAAAACAATCGAAGATCATGTGGTTCTTGTTATGGATATTAAACTGATGGATATGATTAACATGTGAGAGCTTGAGCATGAATAAGAGGATAACAGGTCCAAGACGCAAATTAACAATATGCTCTTTATTCAATTCAACCATTCACTTCTATAGGATGTGGTGAGATGATAGTATAAGTCAATGCACAAGGAATCGGTAGATCCTTACAAGCAAATTATCTTCAAGTCATAAAATAGAGCATCAAACATGCAATCGGATAGGATCAACAAACACATTTACATCCATTAAAACCGATTAATGCAGATTTTTCAAAAGATGACCTATTAATCTCATCACACAATGATCAAAGAAGCACCTTAAATCAAAATTAGAATGAGGAACATTTGAAAGTGCAATATCAAAGAGAAAAGGGGTTGTGACAAACCTCCTCCAAAGTACACAATTAATACATATGTAAAACCCCTAACCCCCTCAAGGTGGATGAAAAGTATTCAATAGGCTCATAGTAGTAGGGATTGGGCATTGGAGCTAAAATTTAGTGGGGGGGGATTTCATTTTCCTTATAAAAGAGAAATGAAATGGGGGGGTGGTTGTAGCCACAACAATTATAAATAAGAAGCACCAACACAAAACAAATAGTTGCATTGATTTCAACAGTGATATAATGGATACAAATCAAATAGTTGCATTGATTTCAACAATGATATAATGAAAAACAATAAAGTGTATTTATTTAAGTGATGATAAAATGAAAAAAGATCTAAAGTAGTCATGTAATTGCAATGTTTTCAACAATGATATAGCAAATAGTTGCATTGATTTTAGCAATGATATAATGAAAAATGATAAACTGCATGGATTTAAGTGATGATACAATGAAAAAAAAATTTAAGTAGTCACTTAGTTTCAATATTTTCAACAATGGTATAACAAATAGTTACCCTAATTTCAGCAATGATATAAATAAATATCAAATGATATATTTATTTTAGTGATAATAGAATGAAAAATGATTTAAAGCAAGCAAGTAGTTGCATTGGTTTCATTGATGACCTAATGAAAAACAATAAGGTGCACTGATTAGTGATGATATAGTGAAAAAACATTTAGAGAAATAAAGTAGTTGCATTGATTTCAGTGATAACCTAATGCAAACAATAAGGTCTATTAATTTTAGTGATGATACAATGAAAAAACGTTTAGAGAAATCAAGTAATTGAAATGATTTCATCAATTATATAATGTAAAATATTAGGGTGCATTGATTTCAGTTATAATACAATGAAAAATGATTCAATGTTGTAGAAATATCATTCCCTCAAATAGTTTCTATTACACCTATTGAAAGAGGTAATAAAAACCAAATTCCTTTGAAACTTGCCTAGGCTTAACAATCGAAAAGTCACAAGGATTGACATTGGAGAAAGCTAGTATTAATATTGGGATGCAAGAGAAACGAGGTATGACGTTTATTGCAATATCCCAAGTCAAATTTTTTAATCGTCTATGATTTCAAACCTCCCTTTTCATATGATTGATATCAAAAGATGGCAAAACTAGCAAGTGTGACTACAAAAAAAAGAAGAATAAGATAGATTGAGATTGATCATAATGTAAACTATTTGTAATTGATTACATTCTTATTATTCACATTTTTCATCATTTAACATTGTTACCTTATTTCTATTCAAATTAATCTTCATGTAACTCTTGAAGTATACCTATGAATAATACTCTTTATGTTCTCAACAAACTAAGGAAACTGGGAAAATTTAGAATGATCAAATTCATATTAGATATATACATATACATAATTTTGATCATCTACATATTTTGTCACTATACTAAAAACTAAATAAGATAGATTGACATTAATCCTTCTCGATAATATTCTCTATACTTTAAACCAATTGAGGAAAGTGAGTAATGTAACGTCCCCGACCATCCATGTCATGCCACGCTACGCCAGAGAACTCTTATTGTTCTCTCTGCAGAATATACTGTAACATACCCAGTATCCAACTGAGCTATGCCACATAAATTTCACAAACTATATGCAATTAAAATATACACACACAAAACTCTTGCAGAAGTATTGCATATAAAACATAAACATATATATATACATCTGTAAATACACGGATTCACTCTAAAATAAAAGTAACATATACATGCAGCATATACAAGAAATACCCATAAAAATAAGGACAGTTATAACCACACATATGATAACCCATAAAAACAAGCACGTAAATAACAATGCAGCATGTAAATTTATGACACAATTGGCACTTATCTTGGTAAGAATGTCACCAACTGCGTGCAGACATTCCATGAACCTCCCAACCTTAGACCACATTGTTCATCACTCTCAATAGTGAGTCACCCCCGAGTTGGGACTAAACTCCACCCGGGTAAAGGGATTCCTAACCAGGCTAAAGGCTCATAGACAATAGAAAAGACTTTGTCTCAGGTTCCAACTCAAACTAACAACCTACAATCCCTCATTCCCCATATGTTTGTCCCACCCAAGAAATGTGCCCCTTCTTTGCTCAACAATCCTTCGGCTGCCCCACTTCCTTTCCGGGCTTCAGCAACAAGCCAAACAGGAAGTCTCAGAGCACTGTAGCTGCAGTTTAGCACCTTCAGGAAATAAATTCCCAGCAATTCTCTCACCCAGATAATTTTTCACGGGCCTGACAACTTGCCTCTTCAATATCCCACAAGCCTGACAACCCGCTTCTTCAATCCATCTCCCAAGCTAACAAGCTACACCAACACAAAAATGGATATGGATACAGGTTCAGGTACAGTCATGAAGATACGAAAGATAGCTCAATGGATGTGTGCATGCTCATGGATGATTGACTGGATGACTGAATGATCGAAGGAATGATGGGGAGAATGATGGAAAATATCCTAGGAAATGAACTAAGTCCCAACAATATGTATGCATGTCCCCAACTTGAAACTTGTTATGTTGGGAGCTACTTTGGCCCACTTGTCCCAAACTTTGGAACTTAGGATAAAATCATTATCCATACTTTATACTTTAAGAAATATTAATATAATATTCATTTTTTGGCTTAAGTTCCCTAGCTTAGCTATTTTTCTTAGATTTTAGGCCCCTCCCTTTCCCTAACTAGTGGAGTTTAGTCCCCCATATCTTTTATCATGGTCGGTCTATGCTCAGCGATGTATTTTATATTAATTATGAGACATGTACAAAAATAGATGCACTGGCCTTTAAAATCTAGGCTCTCTAGCCTAATCAAAACATAAGCATCCTAGCTTATAATAACNTTCAAAAAATCTAACAAAAGAGAGACTTGAACTCAAGACATCTTACTTAATAAGGCAAATTTTAACCAAATGGTCTAGCAAAACATATTGTAATGTTTAGAAGGAGGATTTTTGTTGTTTTTTTTGTTGTTGTAGTTGAAGACGGCCTTGGAGAATGTGCTAAAAAAAAACTCTTTTCACACAAGAAAAAAAATTGTTTCTCGATAACAACAAGGGTTAGATCTCAATTAGCTTACTTAGAAGATGCACATTTTCCTATTTGTTTCTGATTTTCCGAGATTTCACAGGGCGCAGTGCAAAGATAATACGCAGATCTAAAAGAGTAGCAACCCGGAAATAAATAATACAAAACCGATATAAAACCAAAATACTACTCTGCAAAAAATTTTAAAATGTGTTATTCAATCTTTATACCATCGGATCTGACTGTAATGGTCGTATATTGGGAAATCGGAAACCTTTTCGAGTGAAATGAAAAAGTGTTCCTGAATGAAACGAGTGCTCCGGACGCAAATGGATCTCTGGATCTGACTGTGATGGTCGTATCTTGGGAAAACAGAAACCTTTTCGAGTGAAATGAAAAGTATTCATGAATGAAACGAGTGATATGGATGCAATGGAACGGTCCTCTTGGCCTATAAATGTACGTAAATGACATAAAATGCATATGATTCAACTCGTCTTCACGATCTCGATCTACAACAAGAGCGAGTCTTCAAACAAGCTCTGATACCATGTTCGACAACACAGGTATTCCAACAGAGGATGAACACCTTTAATAACCACTCACATAACCAAATCAAAGATCAACACGCTGATGTTTTCACATGGTAAGACCCCTATGGGGAAACATCCACAACCCTAGCCAATGCTACCACTTGAAGCAGTTTATTAATGCAAAATAAAAATATTACAGAGAGATTTTACAAGAGATTTTCTCACAATCGATCATCGGCAAATGACCCTCCATTATATTTAAATAGAGATCATGGACCAATCGAGTGTTAATTCATGGATCAATGATTGTTAAGATTGAGGAGAGTATGAACCATTGGATCACTCTATGTAGGGAACATATCGTGACCGTCATGTTTCCTAACTGCAAATGCATACTAATGCATACTAAAGAAACACACTTTTACCTAATGACACATTAGACCAAGTAGATCTTAAATAACTCCTAAGTGTCTAAATATCCTAACAGATTAAGGTTCCATACCTAGAGATCAAAATCTCAAGCAAAGAATATCATGCAAACTCCAAATATTTGGATTTATGAATGTCAGGCATCCACATATAGTGCATGCCTTCAAAATAAATATAGATGTCCACATTCCACATCAAATGGGATAGGTCACCATGACATGTAGGGAGTCACGTGGGATAACACGTGATAATTGGAAACCTAGACAACACTTCATATGTTGTGTTAGATGGAATGTAACATGCCACATTATATGCCATGCAAGGTCGAGGGCAGGCAAGTCTTTGTGAATATGATTTAGATGATACACAATTTTTCAAGTCATTGATTGTCATAATGAGATAAAAACCACACTAACCAGGGTCATACAAGTGACATGTAGCCAGTAGGTGATATGATGACACATCATACAACTCAACACACGTTAATGTTGCATAAGGTGACCCATAGGATGAAAGGGAGCTTGACACTAACCTAACATGCAAAAAAGTCAATTTGATAAAGGGAAGCCCGATAGACTTTCAAGCCTTGGCTTTTGGTAAGATCAAATTAATAGGATAAACCAATTTTTTGATAGGAAGAGCCTGATAGAAATCATCCAATGAGCTCGCAAATTTCAAGCTTAGGGCTTGACACCCAGGCATGCACTCTTGTCATACCGATGGGAAAACTTGAGAATGCAACCCCGATTGAGGAAGTTCGATGGTTGAATTTCCTGATAATGATCAAGGTTCCAAACCTGGATCAGGGTTCCAACAAAATAATAAAATATAGTAAAATTCAGAGATGGGAATAAAAATGGATTAAATAGGAAACGAACATGGTGATAAAAGAAGATCCAGTCGAGATTTGGGAAAGATGGATGTTGAATTTAATGAGGATCAAGATCTAATTAGAGAGAAGTATATACAAGAGGAATGATATTAAGGGATCCCCACAAGCATTACTACGTTGAAGTGGTCAGGTAAAGACATATGTGTTTTCCCACGACATACTTGAGATTTCCAACTTTTCTCACTAATTGGAAGCCCTGCTCTTGAGTTCCCTCTGTGTTCTATGACCAAATATATATGATTTTCTATTTTGGCATGATTCTTTGAGGACTTGGAATAGAATAAGTATCTGATAAAGAACATGACTTTGTACCCTTGTTATTGCAACCACAGAAATAATAATCCTGTTAGGCAAAGAAGAAAATATTGGTTAGTACATTATAAATGCCAAATTATTTCCGCTTTCCAGTAACAAGTCTATGAAAATGAATTGGGTTTTTTCTGAAAATGAGGAAGTGAAAAGGAGGAATTCCTTATAACAAATCATCTAATATCTTTTATTATCAGGAACAATTAGTTGTTGTAAACAACTGTCATGAAATATGCATGTATTTAATCTCAAATGAAAACAATCGAAGATCATGTGGTTCTTGTTATGGATATTAAACTGATGGATATGATTAACATGTGAGAGCTTGAGCATGAATAAGAGGATAACAGGTCCAAGACGCAAATTAACAATATGCTCTTTATTCAATTCAACCATTCACTTCTATAGGATGTGGTGAGATGATAGTATAAGTCAATGCACAAGGAATCGGTAGATCCTTACAAGCAAATTATCTTCAAGTCATAAAATAGAGCATCAAACATGCAATCGGATAGGATCAACAAACACATTTACATCCATTAAAACCGATTAATGCAGATTTTTCAAAAGATGACCTATTAATCTCATCACACAATGATCAAAGAAGCACCTTAAATCAAAATTAGAATGAGGAACATTTGAAAGTGCAATATCAAAGAGAAAAGGGGTTGTGACAAACCTCCTCCAAAGTACACAATTAATACATATGTAAAACCCCTAACCCCCTCAAGGTGGATGAAAAGTATTCAATAGGCTCATAGTAGTAGGGATTGGGCATTGGAGCTAAAATTTAGTGGGGGGGGATTTCATTTTCCTTATAAAAGAGAAATGAAATGGGGGGGTGGTTGTAGCCACAACAATTATAAATAAGAAGCACCAACACAAAACAAATAGTTGCATTGATTTCAACAGTGATATAATGGATACAAATCAAATAGTTGCATTGATTTCAACAATGATATAATGAAAAACAATAAAGTGTATTTATTTAAGTGATGATAAAATGAAAAAAGATCTAAAGTAGTCATGTAATTGCAATGTTTTCAACAATGATATAGCAAATAGTTGCATTGATTTTAGCAATGATATAATGAAAAATGATAAACTGCATGGATTTAAGTGATGATACAATGAAAAAAAAATTTAAGTAGTCACTTAGTTTCAATATTTTCAACAATGGTATAACAAATAGTTACCCTAATTTCAGCAATGATATAAATAAATATCAAATGATATATTTATTTTAGTGATAATAGAATGAAAAATGATTTAAAGCAAGCAAGTAGTTGCATTGGTTTCATTGATGACCTAATGAAAAACAATAAGGTGCACTGATTAGTGATGATATAGTGAAAAAACATTTAGAGAAATAAAGTAGTTGCATTGATTTCAGTGATAACCTAATGCAAACAATAAGGTCTATTAATTTTAGTGATGATACAATGAAAAAACGTTTAGAGAAATCAAGTAATTGAAATGATTTCATCAATTATATAATGTAAAATATTAGGGTGCATTGATTTCAGTTATAATACAATGAAAAATGATTCAATGTTGTAGAAATATCATTCCCTCAAATAGTTTCTATTACACCTATTGAAAGAGGTAATAAAAACCAAATTCCTTTGAAACTTGCCTAGGCTTAACAATCGAAAAGTCACAAGGATTGACATTGGAGAAAGCTAGTATTAATATTGGGATGCAAGAGAAACGAGGTATGACGTTTATTGCAATATCCCAAGTCAAATTTTTTAATCGTCTATGATTTCAAACCTCCCTTTTCATATGATTGATATCAAAAGATGGCAAAACTAGCAAGTGTGACTACAAAAAAAAGAAGAATAAGATAGATTGAGATTGATCATAATGTAAACTATTTGTAATTGATTACATTCTTATTATTCACATTTTTCATCATTTAACATTGTTACCTTATTTCTATTCAAATTAATCTTCATGTAACTCTTGAAGTATACCTATGAATAATACTCTTTATGTTCTCAACAAACTAAGGAAACTGGGAAAATTTAGAATGATCAAATTCATATTAGATATATACATATACATAATTTTGATCATCTACATATTTTGTCACTATACTAAAAACTAAATAAGATAGATTGACATTAATCCTTCTCGATAATATTCTCTATACTTTAAACCAATTGAGGAAAGTGAGTAATGTAACGTCCCCGACCATCCATGTCATGCCACGCTACGCCAGAGAACTCTTATTGTTCTCTCTGCAGAATATACTGTAACATACCCAGTATCCAACTGAGCTATGCCACATAAATTTCACAAACTATATGCAATTAAAATATACACACACAAAACTCTTGCAGAAGTATTGCATATAAAACATAAACATATATATATACATCTGTAAATACACGGATTCACTCTAAAATAAAAGTAACATATACATGCAGCATATACAAGAAATACCCATAAAAATAAGGACAGTTATAACCACACATATGATAACCCATAAAAACAAGCACGTAAATAACAATGCAGCATGTAAATTTATGACACAATTGGCACTTATCTTGGTAAGAATGTCACCAACTGCGTGCAGACATTCCATGAACCTCCCAACCTTAGACCACATTGTTCATCACTCTCAATAGTGAGTCACCCCCGAGTTGGGACTAAACTCCACCCGGGTAAAGGGATTCCTAACCAGGCTAAAGGCTCATAGACAATAGAAAAGACTTTGTCTCAGGTTCCAACTCAAACTAACAACCTACAATCCCTCATTCCCCATATGTTTGTCCCACCCAAGAAATGTGCCCCTTCTTTGCTCAACAATCCTTCGGCTGCCCCACTTCCTTTCCGGGCTTCAGCAACAAGCCAAACAGGAAGTCTCAGAGCACTGTAGCTGCAGTTTAGCACCTTCAGGAAATAAATTCCCAGCAATTCTCTCACCCAGATAATTTTTCACGGGCCTGACAACTTGCCTCTTCAATATCCCACAAGCCTGACAACCCGCTTCTTCAATCCATCTCCCAAGCTAACAAGCTACACCAACACAAAAATGGATATGGATACAGGTTCAGGTACAGTCATGAAGATACGAAAGATAGCTCAATGGATGTGTGCATGCTCATGGATGATTGACTGGATGACTGAATGATCGAAGGAATGATGGGGAGAATGATGGAAAATATCCTAGGAAATGAACTAAGTCCCAACAATATGTATGCATGTCCCCAACTTGAAACTTGTTATGTTGGGAGCTACTTTGGCCCACTTGTCCCAAACTTTGGAACTTAGGATAAAATCATTATCCATACTTTATACTTTAAGAAATATTAATATAATATTCATTTTTTGGCTTAAGTTCCCTAGCTTAGCTATTTTTCTTAGATTTTAGGCCCCTCCCTTTCCCTAACTAGTGGAGTTTAGTCCCCCATATCTTTTATCATGGTCGGTCTATGCTCAGCGATGTATTTTATATTAATTATGAGACATGTACAAAAATAGATGCACTGGCCTTTAAAATCTAGGCTCTCTAGCCTAATCAAAACATAAGCATCCTAGCTTATAATAAC
>JZKD02S0393994.1:0-18298 GCA_000966675.3 Picea glauca | reverse complement strand
TGTATCAGTATCATGCAGCTTCCTCATGTTGGTAACCATCGAAGTAGACATGCATTCGCAATCCATCATACCAAACCTCTTTAGTACATCCACTGTGTATTTTCCTTGTGCCAAAAATATCTAGCCTTGTCTTTGCCACACTTCCAATCTTAAGAAGTAATGCATCAAGCTTAATTCTTTCATCTCGAATTCTGAGATTAGCTCCCTCTTACACCAGGCTATTAGCCCTTCATCTCCTGTGAGAAAGAGATCATCAACATATAGGATTTGTATAACAGGTTGGTTACCTCTTACCTTAAAGTACGGATTTGCATCAGCATTTGCACCACTGATTTGTCCTTTGGCCTCGACACAATGTCCCATTGTTCTTTAGAATTGACCTGTATTCCTCAAGCATGGCATACTTTCATACTCGTAATTTATCAGCTTCTTCAAATGAAGAAGGTTCGGCATCACCGACGTTGCTCATCAATGCAACATAGCCTCCAAACCTATGAGGCCTCTAACTTTCCCTAAAAGTTCCTTTGGGAGCAGCTATCTTTTCTGCTTCCTACATTGTTTCTTTACGCCACCCTGGCTTCCTTTTGGCTGAAGGTTCTTCAAGACTTATTTCTAACTCTTCAGCATGTTCTAGGGGCTCATTACTTATAGCCCTTCATGAGGTTCCTCCCTCTAATCATCTAACTCTTCATTTTCAGAAGAGGATGAAGCTGGTTGAACTGCTTCTGATTCCTGCTGAAGCTCTCTGGATTTCTTGAATGCGGCTTCCTCACGGAAAGTTACATCTCTACTTACCTCTATCTGTCTCTCACCTGGTACACATATCCTATAAGCCTTGGAGTTCTCATTGTACCCCACAAAAACCCCTTTCTTGCCTGAGGGTTCCATCTTTGTCCTCTTTTCCTTAGGGACAAGAATATACATTGGACACCCAAATATCCTTACATGCCCTAATTAAGGTTTGAACCCTAAGAAGCTCTCTTCAAGAGTCTTGTCCTTCAAGATAGCATGTGGACACGTGTTCTAAATATACACGACAGTGGAGGTAGCTTCTGCCCATAAAGAATTTGGCAGATACTGGTCAACATCATTGCTTTCACTGCCTCACAAATTGTCCTATTTTTCCTCTCAACAACTCCATTTGGTTTAGGGTTATATGGCACGATCAACCTGCTCTACAAAATATTTTGTCTTGAAATCTAAGAGGATCTCCTTGTACCCTGTCATGTGCTTTGATGCACCACTGTCTACTAACCAAGTTTTCGACCCGTAAATATTAAACTAGATAAAAGGCAGAAACCATGTAATATTATTTTCTATTTTCTCTCATTAGGACTTTTCTGTTTTCTTTTGGATTCATCATCCTCGGCAACTGAGGCATGATGTTTCCCTTTCCTTGGATTTTTCTTCCTATACCAGCAGTCTTTAGCAAAATGACCCAACTTATTACAACTAAAGCATTTAATCTTTAGATGTATTAATACTCTTGCCTTTAAACATACCTTTGGTGTTTGACTTCCTCTGAGAGCCTTTCTGGAAAGTGACTTTCTTCTTTCCCTTGAATCTTGATGCTAAATGTTGAATGCTCTTCTTTGGTTGGCTCACTCCTTGTAGTTGTGCGACTCTCCTCCTGGAGGCAATCATGCCATAACCTCTCAAACGTGGGTTGAAACTCTCTCCCACTTACACTGGATAAGAAGGTCTCCCATGAAAAAGGAAGACCATCAAATATGGCCTGCTCTAAATCATCATCGTTCATTGTGACCCCTATGACCAAAAGTTGATCTCTAATCTGGGCTATCCTGGAACAGAAAGATGCTACTGATTCACCTTTCTCCATCTTCAAATACTTAAGCTTATGCTTAAGTGTCCTCTTCTGACTTGGAGCATGTTTCTCATACAAATTCACCAAGGTATCCATACAATCATTGGCAGTGATTAACGAAGTCATCACTGGCATTATATTGTCTTTGACTAAGTTAAAGATGATTCGCTTGGCCTTTGCTTCACTCTTCCTGAAGGTCGCTCTTCCTGCATTAGTAGAGGGCTCCTCCACCACTGTGGTCACGTACTGCTCAAGATCATGCTCCTGCAAAGTATTTGTTATCCGGAGCTTCCACACATTGAAGTTGGCAGCTCCTTCGAGCCTATCCTCGACCCCTCGGCCCTAACTGAAATGGAGGATGCCATGGACCTCACACTAGAAACTTAAAAAAACTTGATTGGATCTATGTGAAACTGTTCCTGCACTTCAACAAGCTTATCACACCCTAAGCTTAAGCAAGAAGATAAGCTAAGATAATTGTATTAATGTCCGACTAATGACCACAAAAGTAGGTCAAAGGGATTGTTGAGTACAATGATGTCGTTACAAAGCAAGAGTACCAAAAGGTCTCCTATAAAAGGCAAGATACAAAAAGTAACATAAAGTAGGGTAGATAAGATAAGATAATTTTATTAATGTCTGACAAATGACCACAAAAGTAGGTCAATGGGATTGAGAAGTACAATGATGTCAATACAATGCAGGAGTCCCAAAAGGTCTCCTATAAAAGGCAAAATGCAAGCACTAAAGTGCAACAAGGTAGAGTAGTAGAAAGTGAGATCAGCTTTGAGGTATGAAGAACCCTCAACCCCGAGCTCACATACCTGCTTTGATGATGAAATGAAACATAGGTGACAATCTAAGGCAAAGAGGAGCCAGAAGAAGAAGAAGAAGAAAGGAAATGGGTCTATCATCGAGTGGACCCATTTCTCCTACCATACGAGGTCGACTGAAGGAAGTTGAGTAGAGTAGAGAGTGAAATCTAAGCAACGTCATGAACAACCCTCAATCCCAAACCGAGAAACCTGCTCTAAAGCAGAGATGTACAAGAGAAGATCTAGGAACAAGAAGAACCAAAACTAATGAGATAGGTTTGTCATGGAATAAACCCATCTCTCCTACCATCTAAGGTCGAATGAAGGAAACTAAGTACGATATGATGTCCAGAGGGAGAACTAGTGGGATGCATGGATCGTCCATTGTGCTACTTTCTGGAAGAGGTAGTTCGTCGCTAAGGCCTGGGGGATCTCTTTCGTCTCTTGGGAAGGGGATCTGATTTGGTCATATCGTTGAAATCTCATGGAAGGGGGGGAGGTCCTACGGTTCCACACTGATCTAGAGTCTGAAGCTATGCTGATATAAATGATAACCAACATTGTCTAGATCTGTATGAGTTCATGTATGTCTATTGATTGAATAACGGATTGCTAGAGTTTTGGTTGGTTAATAAGAATGGCACGTCGAACTAATTGTTGAATTTTTACTTATAAAAATAGCAGTTATGGTTCTTATTATTATAATCATTTGGCACATTAGTTGCATAACTAAGATCATTGAAAGAGAGAAAATCACAGAAACAAAAGAGACACACAGATTATCCTGGGAAACCCTCATGGGGGATAAAACCCAACAAAAACTTCCTCAATATAGATAGACCAAATACCAAACAGAGGATCCTCCTCTACTCCTTCATTAGGAAGAGTAGCGCACCACTTGAACAAGAAATACCAAGAGATAGGACCAAAAACCCTCCTTGACATCACCTCCAGTTGCAGCAGCTTCTCCATCAAGACTTGCGCACTACAGAGTAGAGTGTGTATGTGTGTCCAAATGAGACATTGGCCTCTCTTATAAATAGTGGCCTGGCCAACCTATAATTAGGTCTAGGTCGACCTGTCACTTTACCCTCTTAATTTACAATTAGTTGTCAAGGCACAATAGGGCCAACTTTTACTAAGGCACAACAGGGCCTAATTAAATATAATATAATAATATTATTCAACTCTCTCTCAGGTAGAATATTCTTCGACGGTACAATATTTCAACACTCCCCCTTGACAAGAAGGGTATTCTACTGACAACATTAATAACAACTGACTGGACTCAATACATCATCAAGAGGAGGCGACATCGTCATCAGCATCAAGAACATTGTCGGTCATATCTATAGGTCATCGAAATTTTTTCTCATCATCAACATCAATAGAAACTGAACATCATCATTATCTGCAGCACAAAGTCGAAGTAACATCAGCATGAAGCTAGAACATCAACATCAATAGCATGAAGCTAGAACAACAGCATCAACAGCACGAAGCTGGAATAACATCATCAACGGCACGAAGTTGTAGCATTAGCATCTCTATATGTGGCAACCAAATGAGGCAGGTGCATCAACAACATCATCTGTGGTACTCTGACAGACCATCCTTACCGGACCTTCAGGATCTTCCCAAGAATCATAAGATTCCCTAGGATATAAAATCCTAACAAGCTACCATGTGGTACTCTGATACACTGTCCTTACCGGACCTTTCGGATCTGCCCAAGAATCATAAGATTCCCTAGGATATAAAATACTAATTGAGCTACCACTACTGACCACAACTAGCATATACATGCACAGGTACTCTGACAGACTGTCCTTACCGGACCTTTTGGATCTGCCCAGAGAAGATCAGTCCCCTAGGATATAAAATCCTAACTAAGCTACTTGATGTTGGTTAGGATACCATAGTATCATCGGCATCACTCCCACTTTCAAGGGAGGTCCTTTCGGACTACACCAAGCTTGTCTCAAAAGTACTCAAACTTCACACGAGACAAAGGCTTAGTCGACACATCTGCAACCTGCTCATCTAAGCCAACACATTGGAGCTTTATAGCTCCCTTTTGCACCATGTCACGAATGTAGTGGTACTGAATCTCAATGTGCTTCGTCTTATCGTAGAACACTAGGTTCTCCGTCATCTTTATGCAACTCTAGTTATCACAACAGATCACAGTAGCATCCATCTCTAGGTCAAATAGACCTGTCAACAACTGCAGAAGCCATATGGCTTCACAACTAGCGAAGCATGTTGCAATGTAATCCGCTTCTGCCGTACTGAGAGCAATACTAGATTACTTCCTGTGTTTCCACGAAGTCATGGCTGACCCCAAACTAAAACAACATCCTAAAGTGTTTTTTTTGTCTGAAGCACTTTCAGCCCAATCTAAATCAGTATAGCCATACAACCTGAAGTCACAGTCTCCAGTATAACAGAGGCCATAGTCCAACGTACCTTAAGGTATCTCATCACATGCTTTGCAGCTACAACATGAACACCTCTGGGCTCCACCAGATACCGACTCAAGGTGTTCACAACAAAGCATATATCTGGATTGGTATTCGTTAGATACATCAACGAACCAATCACATGTCTATATAGAGTAACATCAACTATTTCTGAGAAGTATCAGTCAATAACTTAAGATTCATCTCCATAGGAGTGGACATGGCTTTACAGTCCATCCTATCGAATCTCTTCAGAATTTCCATAGCATACTTTCCTTGAATGAGAAAAATCTCTTTTGGGCTCTGCCATACTACAAGACCTAAGAAATAGTGCATCAAGCCTAGGTCCTTCATTTCAAATTCAGCGACAAGCTTCTTCTTACAATCTGTAGTGCGCTTTTCTTCATCTATCAAGAATAAATCATCCACATATAGCAGCAATATAATTGGTCCATCATTCTCAATCTTGAAGTAAAGGTTGGGATCAGCTTTACTCTTGGTAAATCCCAAGCTCATCAGAAAACTATCAATCCGGCCATACCAAGCTCTTGGAGCTTGCTTCAACTTGCAGACATGAGTCTTCATGTCCTGTACTTCAAAACCAAATTTTCACATCACATTGTACCAACTTGGTACACTTGCTCAGCTGCAATTTAATCTGCACAATCATGTGCTAGCTCTATGTGCTTTCTGCAAAGCACTATCTGTCCCACTGCCTGAGAGTATGTCCTTTGCTCTCTCTGCAATTGTTCCTTTGGGACTGGGACTCTGCACCTGCGGCTGCTCTGAAGCTGAGAATGACTGCTCCATTCTCACTGTGGTTGTTTAACTCTCAGAGTAACTCTACTCTATCTGAAACTAAGAGTGGCTCAATGACTAACACTGAGGGTAGCTTATCCTCTTTCTTTGGAGGTAACTCAATCTTCTATTGTAGTGATGTTTTCATGGCCCGACTAATGTACTGCACCAAGTGGCACTGGAGATAACTCAATCTCAAATACAAGGATTCTCATACCTGCTCCCTCTAAATCTCATACAATGTCGACTTCTTTTAATGAATCATGTTTGTTCTATATATACTTCTTCTGATTACTAGAGCAATTGTCTCAGCATTGTCTTCTCCCTCTTGCTGAGAGAATCCTCTAGACACAAATCAAGCTTACTCTGACTCTTGATTTCTTCTGAGTCTACAAAAACTTCATAGTCTCTACAGGATATAGTTGGTGTTGAATACCAAGTCTTAATATGAAAAGTTGAGTCCGACTTCAAACGAATTTTGCTTCATGTCCAAGGTGACTTCATGATCCATTGATCAAGTCTACTGTTGGTTCTATTCTAATGTTTGGTCATCTTTGGAGTCTTCTGCTCCTTACAATCAATCTCCATATGAGATACTTTGTGTCTCAAAAGTAGCTTCTTCTTCATCTTCTTTGGTACATGGATGTATATGGTCATGTATACAACTTGAATAGTTTGCTCCATGTCTCATCTAATATGTTGCCTCCTGCAACCGTCACTATAGCTTCCTCAGGGTTATCACCTGTGACCTGCCCGAAACAAGAACAACAAGGGAGAAACAACAAACAAGAATAATACTCTTTATAATAATAATAAAACAATAGCAAGAACAATCATCACAATAGCTATCACTTGTAACCTGCCTGAAACAAGGATCAAAAATAAGAAATACAATAATAAGAAATGAGAGCAACACTCTTCTAGTGCTGTGATCAATCATTCCTCCATGGTAACCTGGAAATAAAACAAGAAGTTTCTCCTAAATGAGATGTTAGTTATATCTAGTGAATGATATTATCTGAATAGTGCTCACATGCTACCAAGTATTCAATAATAAAAAATTTCAAAGATTGTTATCACAACTATAGTGTTTGGAAATTATCAAACTTGATATGTGTAAATTTGAATCTTATTAATTTAATCAATCAAACCTGGAACCTAAAGTCTTGTCCTCAAGAATGAGTGTGTTGTTTTTCTTCAGAGTCTCCTTCACTCAAGATGACGAGTACTTTCTTCAACCTATCCTCTGTACTAAAGACAATATGCTATCTTGACAGAAATCTGAGTTAGGGAATAAACTCTATAATCTCAACTTTAATCAATCTAATGCTTTGACTTTAATTTTCACCAATGGTTAGTAATGATAACTTCAATAGATCAAAATACAACCTGGTTATTCATAAGATTACAATAATGCCATAACAAGTAGAGACATATCAAAGTAATCAAACCTGGGGTGCATAGTTCCTCTGAATGAGTTAGATCTTAGATCCTTCTGGATCTATGATTGTTGCTTAGACAAAAGATCCTTTCTCCTGCAAATACTCTTTAGAGTATTGATACAGTTTGAACATATGTAAGTACATACCTCTAACAGTATCAACAGGTAGTGGCACCATCCGACAGCAGCGACAAGCAATAACAAACCTTTAAAACTTCAAAGGTGTTACAACTGGCATGAAGGAACTAGCAACTAGCATGAAGGAACTGGCACTGCAACTGCAACTTGATATTGCAATTGATACTACAACTACAGTTGCAACTTAGGGTTTTATGAAGAAACCCTAATTTTTTCAAACTTCAAATTTCGAAATTCTGATCCAAGGAGTAGGTGCGCCCTCCTACAGGAAACTCCCAAATGTGGTTACTTCCCCCAACGTCCTCCTTAAACAAAGAAAACGTCACACTTAGGTTTCTGCAAAAACCTTAATTCTGCAGCAGTTGCAATATTGAAAACTAGATTGTGAGTTGGTCTCTTTCAGGCCTACTTTGATACCATGTTGAAGTTTTACTTATACAGCTAACAGTTACGGTTCTTCTTTATTATTATAATCATTTAGCACATTAGCTGCATAAATAAGATCATTGAAAGAGAGGCAATCACAGAAACAATAGACACACAAATTATCCCGGGAAACCCTCATGGGCGAGAAAACCCAGCAAAAACTTCCTCAATATAGATAGACCAAAGACCGAACAGAAGATCCTCATGTACTCCTTCACTAGGAAGAGTAGCAAGCCACTTGACCAAGAAATACCAAGAGATAGACCAAAAACCCTCCTTGACATCACCCCCTATTGCAGTAGCTTCTCCTCCAAGACTTGCGCACTGCAAAGTTGGGTGTGTGTGTGTCCAAATGAGGCACTAGCCTCTCTTATCAATAGTGGTATAACCAACCTATAATTAGGTCTGGACCGACCTGTCACTTTACCCTCTTAATTTACAAGTAACTGTTAAGGCACAATAGGGCCGACTTTTACTAAGGCACAATATGGCCTAATTAATTATAATATAATAATATTATTCAACTCTCTCAGGTAGAATATTCTTTTAAGTTACAATATTTCAACACTAATAGCTTCTCACAACGTATAAGAGAACTAATAAAGAGGCATTGTTAGCTTAAGATAGTCACTATTGATTATTGTTTGAGTAATGAATGTGCAAAAACAAAAATCAAGCAATGTGTATTACTTGTGTGTGAATAGAAACTTGACTATTATTTTGTTGTTAGACTGGCATTCTCATGGTGATCAGATTTAATTTGATTGTCGCTTTTGCATGTTGTCCATAATTCAAGGAGGTTGATTGAGAGTATTCAAGACTATTCGACTTGTATGGAGAAAATCGACTCCCCAATAGTCGATGGTGGGTGTTGGATGTAGTTGACCACAAAGACGAACTTAAGGCATTCTATAGCAAAGATCATCGATACCTTCTCTTAGTAATGTCCTTGTGCTGCACAACCAAGCTTTGGAGTATTGTAGCAATGCACAACCTGAGACGATGGTGACCCAATATATAAGAGGGAAATCGATGTGACGCAAAGATCATATCTCCACTGGCATGATGCGATGAAAGACATGAAGACAAGCATATCATGGAAGGAATGCAATGCATGCACAACTTTAAATCTAACCATTAACCCCCCTCCCATCAATCATTCAATTACATTTTGAAAATCGTTTTTGGAACAACCAATCAATCATTCAATTGCATTTTGAAAATCGTTCTTGATATTCCATTGATGCTCAAAGGTTAGATTGTTATTTGAAGAGGTTGCCACTATTTCATTGAACAATCAATTATTAATATCCTCGGGTAGAACCAATCATTGCTACAAATGAATCATTGCTACAAATGAAACATGGATTTATACTATGATACTAATATAGTCAATGACTTATTAGACCCATACTCATACTAGCCTCAACCAATTATTGTTGCTTGTGTGATGAACCAATTGTTGTGAAGAACACAGAGGAGAAACGCACTCAGATGCATCAAATTTGTGACGATGAAGAATTTAAACTGTAAAACAATACCAAATCTGTGACGATGAACAATTAGAAGTGTAAAACGATACCAAAGAAATAAAGTGTTGGAATGTGCTCAAGGTAATTTGAGTTTGTAATCGAAATTACTTTTTGAAAAGTTCTGCAGTCAAATCTAGAAATACTATGCCAATAGTCATTGGGTGAAGGATGTTGCTATCTTTTTCTTGTTCTCCATAATTGAAGTGGAAGCGAAGTTGTTGATACGAAAGATGCGCATTTTGCATTACCCTTTAGAATTGTTTTGGGAAGAGTGGGATATGAACTAGGTTATTGAATGTGGATGGAGATGTTTACAAAACTACATATTCGAATCACTATGTGAGAAACTTCATTCTCTTTGTTTCTCAAGTGAGCTATTATAATTAACTAAATAAGTACTTGCACTTCCTTTTAACACTTGAAAACCTTATGGCAACCAACTCCTCCCTTCTTAAGACCAAGGATCATTAAGAACATTTAAGATGGATTCAAGTGATTGTTGAGTTGTAGTTATTAATGGTTACTAGATTGTCTTGCTCCGAGGACATCGCATCTTGAATGAATGACTGTGTGTAAGGCAATGTTCTAAAAAGTATCTGTTCTAAAAAGTATGTGTTACCTAGAATTTTGATCATTATTGCTACACCTTGGTTGTGTTTTAGCTTTTTACACACATGTGCCTATCATAAGATTGCTTTCTATGACCATAATGTAATGGTGGTGGATGGTTGGCCTACGAAGAGTTATTAAAGAGATTTTCTTATTTTTTACTTTTAACTCCATATTTAGTTGCTTACTTATTTAATATGCATCCTCATGATGTGATCATGTACCATCAATAAACATTTAATGATGTAGATGTGGTAAAATCCCAACTATGTTTTCTCCATTAAGTTTGATAATGCTTATGAGTTGGATAAGCCTATGTGTGGCAAATAATAATATGGAGCATGACATACTCCCCTCCTTCAAGGAACTTCATCTCAAAGTTAAATTTGATTATGTTACTTGTAGGTTTTTAATTAAATCACCATATCCTCCACACACCCTCTGTTAGCTCCTGTATCTTCCACAACACCCTCTATTGGACTAGTATAAAGCCACCCAAGTGACTGCAGCAGGCAATGAAAGTCCACATCACAACAGCGAGGAAGCGCGAGTACTCTTTAGCTTTTCTTTCTGACTTTCAGAACCATGCTTAAAGCCTACCAATCTATCCAAAGCCCCAAGGCTCAAGACCTCACCAACCCAAGCAGGCATCTGGATCGGTACTCACATACAACAGGGATCTCGAAAAGCTAACCTAAACTCCCTCCACAACTACCAGGTACAGTGTCAGGCATCGAAGTCCAATCCCACAACGCCACCGATGAACAACACTCCAAACATTCTTTAGGACTTCGACATCACAACTCCAATACAAGGCATAAGAATTACTGGCATAAGTAGTAGATTGAATTGTTGCAGCCCATATATGTTATTTGTAATATTCTCCTCTCTAGTTATGATCTCCCATGAGATCATCAAATAAACCGACCCTCTCGACCACTAATGGATTTCTTGACAATCACCACCTCACAACATGCAATTAGTGCATTAATCATAATATCAACATCTCAAAGAAAAAATCCACATGCTAACTCTCGTATGTCATCATGAGAATACAACAACATTGTCAACACCACATGCTTATGCAATTACATCATGTCATCTCATGAGATATTACAATAAGAAGTCTAACCTCGACATATCATTATCATAGATTTAACATTGCATCAACATAATAGATGGAACCACATGTTATCATAACATCATGAAAATGATAACCATCTCAATACATTTCACATGCAAGGTAAATAAATGTCAAGAGCATTCTTATCATGATTCATCAGCGAAATCAAATTTACTACCCTGCATAAATACATAGTGAATACTAGTTTTTATCTCTAAAGCACGAATTATCATCAAAACATCCCTCTAACCCATGGACCTACTAGTTTAAGTTTATCAGCTTGGGCTAGATCGTTAACAAGTCTAGTATTAATAATATAGCCCATGCTGATAAACTTAAACCAATAGATCCATGGGCTAGAAGGATGTTTTGATGATAATTCGTGCTTTAGAGATAAAAACTAGTATTCACTATGTCTAAATTTGATTTTGATGATGAATCATGATAAGAATGTTTTTGACATTTATTTCCCCTAAATGTGAAATGTGTTGAGATGATTATCATTTTCATGATGTTATGCTATGATGTTATGGTAACATGTGGTTCCATCTATTATGTTGATGCATTGTTATATCTTTGATAAGGATATGTTGAAGTTAGATTTCTTATCGTAATATCTGATGCGACGACATAATGTAATTGCATAAGCATGTGGTGATGACAATGATGTTGTATTCTCATGATGACATACGAGAGTTAGCATGTGGATTTTTTCTTTGAGATGTTGATATTATGACTAATGCACTGATAGAATGTTGTGAGGTGTTGATTATGGCCGAGAGGGCCGATTGATTTGTTTATTGATTTGTTTATCTCGTGGGGAGCCCATAACCACGAAGGAGATTATTACAAATAACATGAATAGGTTGGGGACAACTCAATCTACTACTTATGTTAGTAATTCTTATGCCTTGTATTGGAGTTGTGATGTCGAAGTCCCAAAGAATGGTTGGAGTGTTGCTCATCGATGTTGTTGTGGGATTGAACTTTGATCCTTGGGGTTATACCTAGTAGATGTGGAGGGAGTTTATGTCGACCTTTCGATATGGATGGTGTACGTGAGTAGCGATCTACTTGTATGCTTGGGCAAATTAGGTCTCAAGCCTAGGGGCTTCGAATAAACCTGTATAGGTTGGGGACAGCTCAATCTACCACTTATGTCAGTAATTATTATGCCTTGTATTGAAGTTGTGATGACGAAGTCCCGAAGAATGGCTAGAGTGTTGCTCATCGATGTTGTTGTGGGATTGGACTTTGATCCCTGGGGTTATACTTGGTAGTTATGGAGGGAGTGTACGTGAGTACCGATCAAGATGCCTACTTGGGCAGATTAGATCTCAAGCAAGCCTGGTTTCAACGTCGAAAAGAAAAGCTAGAAAGTACTCGCGCTACGATCACTTTGGTGGCTTTATACTAGTCTAGCAGAGGGTGTTGTGGAAGATACCGGAGTTATCAGAGGGTGGTGTGGAGGATATGGTGAACTAATTAAAAACCTAAGTAACATAATCAAAGTTAACTTTGGAACGAAATTACTTGAAGGAGGGGAGAGTATGTCATGCCCCGTATTATTATTAAACATATAAATAAATAATAATAATAATAAAGAAGTATAACAATAAGTACTTATATAAATAAATAATAATAATAATAAACTATAATAATTATTATAAAGGCGTCATGATAAGTACTTATTATGGATATTTGAGTAATAAAAGAAATGGTAAAATAAGTAATGACAATTTATGGAGAAACCCTAAAATATAATAAAGAAATAAATAATGGATCCTAGGGATCAGGTTCTTTACCATGGACGGATTCTATATAAGGACAAAGAAGAAGGAGAAAAGGCATTTCATTTTGCTTGGGCAACTTGAGGAGAAGGCTAAGAAGCGCTGGCATAGTAGTGAGTTGAGGGCTCAGGGGCTCTCAGTCTCGAGGAATGAGGGGCTTGGTTAGAAGGAGAGTCGTCCCCCACTTTCTGTTGCGATTGGTCAAATCGAAGATCAAGGTACCACTACGTTTTTGAAATCACAAGATTACAAGTGCATGGTTTGCAGGTAAGTTACTCACCACATACCCCTTGTAAGTTATAAAATATCGAATCATGTATCTCTATTTTATAAGATCTAGTTTGTAAATGTGATGTTTACCTATGCATTTAGATTCGTTAGATTTAGGGTTCTAACAGCAATAGCCCAAATTTTGGGGGAGATAGACACCGAAGAGGGGGACTTTCGAAGGTTGTGGAGATTGGAATGGGAAAATGGAAATATCGTCAAAGGATTAGATTATGTGAGAATTTCGTTCAAATGTATGAAATGCCATGTTTGTGGACATTTGACAAAACATTGCACGCACTACAAAGAAAAATGGGAATGGAGGAAAGTTTCCAAAACAAATCTAGGGGTGAATAAGCATTCATTATGGGATAGTCATRGCAYTGCTCAATGCAATGTGTGTTTCRTTCGAATGYATGAAATGCCATGTTTGTGGACATTTGACAAAACATTGCACGCACTACAAAGAAAAATGGGAATGGAGGAAAGTTTCCAAAACAAATCTAGGGGTGAATAAGCATTCATTATGGGATAGTCATGGCATTGCTCAATGCAATGTGTGTTTCGTTCGAATGTATGAAATGCCATGTTTGTGGACATTTGACAAAACATTGCACGCACTACAAAGAAAAATGGGAATGGAGGAAAGTTTCCAAAACAAATCTAGGAGTGAATAAGCATTCATTATGGGATAGTCATGGCACTGCTCAATGCAATGTGTGGGGAAAGATAGTCCTTAAAAAAAATAGTAAAGGCTCGTTGAGGCTCAAGGACACTTTACTCAATTCCAAAGTGCTAGGTTAAAAGGAAAGAAATGAAAGGATAAAGGGTAGTTAGCACTACTCAACGCAATGTGGAGGGAAAGACAATCCTTAAAGAAAATAGTAAAGGTCCACTCAAGCTCAACGACACTTTACTGAATTCCCAAGGGCTCGATCAAAAGGAGAGAAAGGATAGTTGGGGAAGGTGAAGGACTTTCATAAAGTACGGGGTAGAGAGGAATATCAAAGTTTGGAAGCAATCCGAGAGAAGCACTCAATCCACTTCCGGAAGGGGTCATGAAAAGCCCAAGGTTCAGAACACTGACTCAAAAGGCCTGCACACTGGCTACCTAGGACGTTCTCACACGTTGAAGTTTGGGAAGGGATCGTTAAGGATGTATCAGACGACTGGCAAATTCTCAAGGGAAAGTTGAAAAACTGAGATGACAGACTCAAATCTGTAGTTTTCAAGCAACCCTTGGATCCTCGAGTTTGCTTCAGAGGAAACTCGATACAAAAGATGTAATTCCCAACCATACCTTTAATGAAACAACAAGGTAAAGTAATAATAGGTGGCTGGAGAAAGGTGTCATGAGAATCCTTCTTTAAGGAAACAATGTTCTTACTCCCATCAAAATCCAAGCACAGTGGTGGTTGATAATCTTCTACATAGAATGACTCCAAGTGCTCGGAGGAGTACTCATCAAAACACTAAAGGTAAGACCGAAAATCATCAGGAAAACATGGTACTAGGTCGACCTTGGGTGTTTGGGGAGCATCGATAAGTATATCATCTCCCTGTTGCCACTAGTCAAAATCAAAGATAATCTGTCGTGATGAATGTGAAGGCAACAGTTGGGAATGATTCTCAATGTCATAAATGGGGTTCATACCAAAACCAATTACATCCCATTTACGTCTTCCAACATGTATGAACTCATCAATGTCGATTATGTCAGTATCAGTATCATAACATGGAGGATTCAAAAGATTCATATGCTCATCTATCTCCTCCTCTTTTTCCAAATCATCAAAATTTTGGGGAGGAGGATAACTCACTCTTTCTTCTTGTGCAGGATCTTCGAGGACTTTGGTGTTTTCAGCATGCATTATTGTTTCATCCTCATGGATTGCCCCTTTGTCTTCAGGAGTACAGCAAAGAGTATTTACCTTGTTTGGGGATTCCATTTCTTCTTCTCTCTCTGAATCAAGGAATAAGGTATCATCAAAATCCTGAAAAGGGAGGCAGCTAACCTCATCATCTTGTTGTTGTGCAGGTGAAAAAAGCTTGTGGACTGCTTCATCAGGAGGAGGAGCGCAAGTTGATTTTTCATCGTCTTGTTCGGGTTTCAACTCCTCAGCGATGTTTTCAATGATCCCTTGCTCTTGAAAAACCTCATCAAAAGCCTTCTGCTTAGTATTTTGTTGGTCAATAACTTGTTTCCCTCCTTGAAAATCATCAGTAGAAATTTCAAGGGAAACTAGCTTCTCCAAATCATTAAAAAAACATTTTTTATTCTTGACAAAAGGATATTTTCCTCGATTTGTAAGGCCATGTTACCAGCTTCATGGAATGTCTTTGGATTCCTTTTACTCAGGAGAAACCCCAAATGTACTAAGAGCGCATCGGTAAAGAGATATACGAGGTCCTTATCCTGAGGATAATGGTCTTTAGGAAGTTGGTACAACAAACCCTCAAATCTATTTCGGAAGTTCCAAACAGTCAAATTTTTAGCTTATCTTGCGCACTGGAGTCTTTTTAGCAGTGTTTGGATCTCTTCCAATTTTATGCCCCATTTTTTGAGGAAGACTTCTTCTAGTTGGTTCATGGAGGTGATGCTAGCATCGAGAAGCTCATCATACCACTTTTTAGCATTTCCGTGAAGAGTGGTGGGAAAAAATTTCATCACTACATCTTCAGCATCATCATCGACAGGATGGAGTCCAAAATAAGAGTAAAATTCATTCATATGAAAGTCAACTCTTTCCCCATTGCTACCAGTGAATCTAGGGAGCCATCTTTCGGAAACCAAGGGCATTTGTTGTGGGTATCCTGAGATTTTGCTCATGTCTAAAGGTTTGTAGTTCCCGAGATCCCATTGTGAAGTCATTGTTGGCTTCATCATCAGTGGAGTCGCCAGATAGTTTTCTTCAAACTATCAAAGAAATAGGGAAAACACCCTAGTGGAGTCGCCAAGTAAGCTTGTAAGATAAAGGCTCTAGAGGCAAAGCTTACCGAAAAGTGTCATCTGAGGAAGGTTTGACTCAGTGTTCCCCGACAACAGCGCCAAAATGTTATCGCACAGTTTGTAGCTAGGAAAAAGGCTATATGATTGAAGGCCAAACTGGCGTAACAGGAACCTATCCCACCCAATGTCACCACGATGGGGAGGTTCTTTCTCTTTAGGGAGGTTAGGCCTAAGGGAGACATCCCCGATGACCTGTGGTTTTGAAGAGGCAAAAGGCTAATAAGACCAAGATAAGGTTTTCCCCCTCCACAAGTCACCACCCAAACAGAAAGTCCCGACTAAACAGCCAATAATAGAGCAAATCCCCAATGAAGAACCCCTGCCTCAGACAAGACAACAGTAAACAGATATATGCAAGCTATATTTCAATTGGTTAGTATTTCATAAGACTATCTAATATATATATATAAGTAATTAGCAATAAATGTTGACGAAGTCAATGTTTATCAATAGCAAATGAGAAATATAACACTTCACCAATAAATATTGGAACGATGTGGCATTCAATGTAACCAATCAACACTTCTNGAGGCAGCTAACCTCATCATCTTGTTGTTGTGCAGGTGAAAAAAGCTTGTGGACTGCTTCATCAGGAGGAGGAGCGCAAGTTGATTTTTCATCGTCTTGTTCGGGTTTCAACTCCTCAGCGATGTTTTCAATGATCCCTTGCTCTTGAAAAACCTCATCAAAAGCCTTCTGCTTAGTATTTTGTTGGTCAATAACTTGTTTCCCTCCTTGAAAATCATCAGTAGAAATTTCAAGGGAAACTAGCTTCTCCAAATCATTAAAAAAACATTTTTTATTCTTGACAAAAGGATATTTTCCTCGATTTGTAAGGCCATGTTACCAGCTTCATGGAATGTCTTTGGATTCCTTTTACTCAGGAGAAACCCCAAATGTACTAAGAGCGCATCGGTAAAGAGATATACGAGGTCCTTATCCTGAGGATAATGGTCTTTAGGAAGTTGGTACAACAAACCCTCAAATCTATTTCGGAAGTTCCAAACAGTCAAATTTTTAGCTTATCTTGCGCACTGGAGTCTTTTTAGCAGTGTTTGGATCTCTTCCAATTTTATGCCCCATTTTTTGAGGAAGACTTCTTCTAGTTGGTTCATGGAGGTGATGCTAGCATCGAGAAGCTCATCATACCACTTTTTAGCATTTCCGTGAAGAGTGGTGGGAAAAAATTTCATCACTACATCTTCAGCATCATCATCGACAGGATCGAGTCCAAAATAAGAGTAAAATTCATTCATATGAAAGTCAACTCTTTCCCCATTGCTACCAGTGAATCTAGGGAGCCATCTTTCGGATACCAAGGGCATTTGTCGTGTGTATCCTGGGATTTTGCTCATGTCTAAAGGTTTGTAGTTCCCGAGATCCCATTGTGAAGTCATTGTTGGTTTCATCATCAGTGGAGTCGCCTGATAGTTTTCTTCAAACTATCAAAGAAATAGGGAAAACACCCTAGTGGAGTCGCCAAGTAAGCTTGTAAGATAAAGGCTCTAGAGGCAAAGCTTACCGAAAAGTGTCGTCTGAGGAAGGTTTGACTCAGTGTTCCCCGACAACAGCACCAAAATGTTATCGCACAGTATGTAGCTAGGAAAAAGGCTATACAATTGAAGGCCAAACTGGCGTAACAGGAACCTATCCCACCCAATGTCACCACGATGGGGAGGTTCTTTCTCTTTAGGGAGGTTAGGCCCAGGGGAGACGTCCCCGATGACCTGTGGTTTTGAAGAGGCAAAAGGCTAATAAGACCAAGATAAGGTTTTCCCCCTCCACAAGTCACCACCCAAACAGAAAGTCCCGACTAAACAGCCAATAATAGAGCAAATCCCCAATGAAGAACCCCTGCCTCAGACAAGACAACAGTAAACAGATATATGCAAGCTATATTTCAATTGGTTAGTATTTCATAAGACTATCTAATATATATATATAAGTAATTAGCAATAAATGTTGACGAAGTCAATGTTTATCAATAGCAAATGAGAAATATAACACTTCACCAATAAATATTGGAACGATGTGGCATTCAATGTAACCAATCAACACTTCT
>JZKD02S0393983.1:0-10465 GCA_000966675.3 Picea glauca | reverse complement strand
GTGCACTTTGATTAGTGTAGGAAGAATGGCCCAGGGTGGGGAATGGTCCAGGTTCAGAAGACAGGACAATTATTCTTCCTTGCTTGAGAAGAATAGTCCAAATATCTCATTATTCCACTCCGAGGCAGATATTCTTTTAGAGCTCACAAATGTGAGTGAAATATTGGCCTAGATAATTCAATTTATATCATAACATTGTTTCTGTGTAGGTTGCTATCATATGTTTGTTATGAAGATAGTAGATATAGACTACTGTGGTGGATATGTTCCACTGTTCGTGAGACATATATTCTTTCAGAGCTCATAGATGTGAGTGAAAGATTGGCCCAAATAATTCAGTATATATCATAACATTGTTTCTATGCAGGTTTCTATGAGATGTTTGTTATGAAGACTGTATGACAGTAGATGAAGACTACTGTGGTGGATATGTTCCACTGTTCGTGACTATACGTTGCTGATCAAGTACTTGTGTGTTACTTGGTGTGGTAGTGAACCACTGGATTGTAGTTATGTACTACTATGGATAGACGCAGTTGTGTTCTATTTTTTTTCCTAACTGCCTTGATGACTATCAACAATTTATTGGAAATAATCACCATCCAGATGAATGATGAACATAGATTTTCCAGACGAAAATTGGTTCAGAGCATTTACTCCTCTAGATTATAAGAGTGTCTCTTGTATCACTCTATGGTGTGAGTGACTTATCCAGTATCATGTCTAATTACTCAGATGAAGTATGGTTTCGAGAGATGATGCAACTGATGGTGATGGTGATGCTCATGATCTAATCATGAATAGTCTAGACGACTATATTGATGCTACTGGGTAAATGGTATGTTTTTGTGCTCAATACCATTACCTGTAATACCTCCCTAGCTAGGAGGGAGTGTTAATATTATGGTAGATGTAGGAGGTATTAACCTCCATGTGTGAACTTGACAAGAATATGACGCAGACCTATCGGCCCTCGGGCCGAGATCCGTTCACATGATCGTTCTTTATCTTCTTGAGCCGAATCGACTCTTTCGACTTCCTGCTGGAATCTCAATTTCAGTTGATCCACAGGTCCTTTCGGAAGCTCTCCTGTGAAAACAACACTAGGCCTGAGCTCCACCATTTTGTGCTACCACAATGCTATGACCAAGGCCCAATTCCAAAGGTGCTTGTCACAACTCGCAAATCATGAGTTCGTGAGTCGTGACTCCCGACTCTTCCTTCTAAATCCCGCGATATCCAAGATTATGAAATGGGTATAGCTCCCCTCTGTCGGTGCCCTCCACGCGTGACCACCAGATAAGCTTAGTGCTAGCTCCTCTCGTTACTCGCCACTTCGCAAGTTTTGGCGTCCAACCTTGGCACCTTTCTTTCACGAAACCCCGAGAAGCGATGTTGACTTTTCTCCTCGTGTTCTCGCTACTCGCGACTTTGCAAGTTTCAATGTCGAGCTCTCATGCTCTTATATTGCGAATCCCCGAGAAGTGAGAAGTCAATGGAGTATGGAATCCTTCCTCCAGGTGACGCATGTTCACCTGCCAATAATGTGGGCCCCACCTTGTGGTTCTGCCACGTGTCCCTCGTGCCTAGCTTCGACACTTCACGACTTCGCTTTCTGAAGCGCTGCCTCCTTTATATCCCGACACCCGAAGTGCCGAGATCCCGAACTCCTCGTTACTCCTTATCGCAATTCATGACTTCGGGACTTTCGAGACAAAAGTCTCGACTTCCTATCCGTTGATATGCCGAAATGATGAAATTATGACACGTCGTCAATGCGGGTCCCACAACGAAACTTCTCGCCTTTTTTGGAGTTTCGGACTTCGCGAATCCTGATGCTAAGCTTTCAGTTCTTCAACCCACGAAACCCCGAAATGAGATTACGTGAGTGATCCAATGGCCCCTTTTGGCTCAAATCCTATGACTGTCCTAGCTCCTTGCAATTTTTCCGCTCGTGACTTGGAGCACCCAATCTTTGGGCTCTCACCTTGCGAACCTCTGAGTTCACGAGATCCCTTGATCTCTACCACCTTTCCTCCTCCGATGGACGACTGCGATTCTCTCGCGACTTCACCACTCACAAAGTTGAAGGATTTCTCTTTCTGACCTTCGATGTCTGAATCCCCGATACAGGTGATCTCGCGACATGTGTACTCCTTCTAATAGATGGCTTAGATTATTTTGCGGTTTCACAACTTTGCCTTTTGCAACCTTGCGAATCTTGATGCAAAGATTTTAAACCATAACTCCCCTGCTCCTATGCACGATCCGATGGCTCTCGGGACTTCGCAAATTCTCCACGAAGAATTTCGATCGTCTAAGGCCTCCTTGACGACTCTTACGAAGCGAACACGATATTCCTTCGCCAAAACTTATCTGCCTGCAAGTAACTTTGCAATGCCTTTCCTTTGAATGCTTCAAGGAACTAAACCTCCTGAACTTTTCTTCGACAGCTTCGAAGACTCTATCTCTTCTGAGCTTCCTCTACAACTTGAGTCTTCAAGAAGACTCCTGCACGCACTCCTTGCAGTAATTCTTCAAATACTTCCAAGCATTTGAACCTCTTCGACTCTGCACACTCTCTCCGACAACAGTCCTTCAAAAACTCCCTTAGGTTGTAACTCTGAGACTTCACTCAGCCTGCACACGCCTTGCATAGCTCCTGTGCTTAACTTGCAGTTTTGAGAGAATAAGAACAATGTTATCCCTCCTGAGCTTTCAAAGACGAACTCTGATTTCTGTCAACGCACACCTTGCGGATAATTTCACTGCACTCCTTGCAGGAAAACTCTTGCTCAGACATAGAAACAATTGAAACTCATTCCTTACTCTCCCTCTCTTTAGATTTCAGACATTAAATATGAAATCATACATTCACGCATCAAAGCAAATGCATAACAGAGAGTAACAAGCATATATCAATCARCATGTACAAACACATAAAGCAATTGAACACCATGAGTTTGAACTAAAGATCTTTGTATTAATCCAGAACTTCTGTACATGTTTTTTTTTACTTTACACAGCTCTCTGCTTCTGCTCTCCTATGCTCTCTTCGATTGATAATGCTGCTAATGTTATAATGATACAATGAGGGTGTCTATATCCGTTTTCCCTCCAACTCCTAAAACTGTCTAATCTAAGAATTCAAAGCTACCTACTTACATTTACTAGCATAAATGCTTCTTAGTCCTTCAGACGAGAGTGGGATGCTCAAGGTCTGATTACAATCTACAAGTACACCCTTTCTTAATTATTACATTTAAGTTTGGCGTATCAAACTTCAAAACATTTCAAACAATTCATCATGTGCCAAAATGCGTTGGTGTTTGTCCCACGCTCGCTTGTTGTTGGCGATGCTCCTGCATCATACTCCCTCGCTTGAAAATTTTCATGGGCTTCTGTCCATGAGCTCTCGCATGGTCTATCCATGCTTTTGAATCTCTGCTTCATTCTCCTAGCTGGCATCTTCAACTGGATGTCCCTTCCACTTGACCAAGTATTCAAAATATTTCCTTCTTCTGGTCCTTTTGCTAATTCTTTTGTCCATTATGCTTTCCATCCGTGGCTTCTTTGCAACTGGCATCTGTTTAGTCCACTGAACCTCTGGTTGTTCATCACTTGTTTCTACTTCCTCAGCTTTGTATGGGTACAAATATGAGACATTGAATATAGGAGAAATTACAATCCCATCTGGTAATTCAATCTCATAAGCATTTGCCCCAAATTTCTTCAAGACCTTACATGGTCCTATCTTCTTCATCTTCAGTTTGTTATATGTCCCCTTTGGGAATCTTTCCTTTCTCAGATGTTCCAGAATCAAATCACCAAACTCAAATTGAAGTTGTCTCTTGTGTTGATCTTCTCTGCGCTTATACTCTTGGCTCAAGTTTTTCAATCGCTCCTTCACCTGGCTGTGAAGTTCCTTCATTGCTTCGGCAAAATCTTCTGCACTAGCACTTCTTATCTCATCTCGTTCTAAATCCCTTAGTTCATATACTTCTCTTGTCTATGTCCCATAAACAATTTGGAATGGACTCTGCCCTATTCTTTTGTTGATTGAATCATTATAAGCAAATTCCGCCTGTGGCAGAATATTGTCCCACTGACTGTGGTGTTCTGTCACCAAGCTCCTCAGCAAGTGTCCCAAACTTCTGTTCACAACTTCTATCTGTCCATCCATCTGAGGATGATAAGATGAACTGAATGACAAGTTCGTTCCTAGATTTTTCCATAAGGTTCTCCAGAAGTGTCCCACGAACTTGGTGTCTCGATCTGAGACTATGCTCCTTCGTAAGCCATGAAGTCGAATAACTTCTTTGAAAAATAGGTTCGCAATGTGAGTTGCGTCATTGGTTTTCTGACACGGTATGAAGTGTGCCATTTTAGAAAATCTATCCACCACCACAAAGATCGATTCAAACCCTCTTTGTGTTCTCGGCACCCCCAAAATGAAGTCCATGCTTACCGCATCCCACGGCCTCTCAGGTATGGGTAACGGTTGATAAAAGCCTGCATTCTGCCTCTTTCCTTTTGAATGCTGACAAATTCTGCATCTGTCCATGAATATTTTGACGTCTGCTCTCATTCCAAGCCAAAAATATGACTTGTTTAACTTTGAGAATGTCTTGTCATGACCGAAATGCCCGACCACTCCTCCACTGTGTTTCTCCTTCAACATATTCTCCCTCATGAAGCATTTTGGAATACATAACTGATTGCCCCTGAATAACAATCCATCTTGGATCATGTATTTGGCCCATTGGCTTTTGTCCTTGAGAATTGGATTCTCAGTCGCCTCATACACTTCTTTAAAATCTGGATCATCTCTGTACATGTTCATGAGATCATCAAAACCCAGTGTTTTGACTCTGAACTCCTGCAATAGCAAACATTTCCTGCTCAAAGAATCAACAACTTTGTTAGCAGTTCCAAAAATATGCTTAATTGCAAAAGTAAAGTTCTGCATGTATTCAACCCATTTAACATGTCTTTGATTCAACTTCTCCTATTGAGTCACAAATTGCAAAGCATGATTGTCACTGTATAAGACAAACTCCTTAGGAATCAAATAGTGTCTCCATTTCTTCAATGCCTGAATAATAACATAGAACTCCTTGTCATATGTGGATTATTTCAATTTCACTTCATTCATCTTCTCGCTGAAGTATGTTATCGGCCTGTCTTCTTGGCTCAAGACTACCCCTATTGCAAATCCACTTGCATCACATTTTACCTGAAATGTCTTTTTAAAATCCGGCAACACCAAAATTGGTTGTTCCGTGATTTTCCTTTTCAACAAATTGAAGCTTTTCTCAGCCTCTTCTGTCCAGTGAAAATATTTATGTCTTTTCTTCACTATGTCCATCATCGGTGCACTAATTCCACTGAAATTCCTGATGAACTTCCTGTAGAAACTAGCCAATTCATGAAAACTCCTCACCTCAAATATACTCTTCGGCGATGGCCAATTCTTAATTACCTCCACCTTATCTGGATCCATCCTCAATTTATCTGCAAAAATAACAAAACCCAAATAAATGAGCTCTGTCTTCATGAATGAGGATTTCTTCATGTTTATCAACAACTTCTCTTGCTGTAATCTCTTCATCACTGTAGCCAAGTGTTTCAGATGCTTTGCCTCTGTTTTACTGAAAATCAGTATGTCATCAAGGTATACTATGAAAATTTTTCCGATGAACTCCTTCAGGACTTCATTCATCAACCTCATGAAAGTGCTCGACGTGTTTGTTAGGCAAAACGACATGACAAGCCATTCATACAACCCTTCGTTAGTCTTGAAGGTTGTCTTCCATTCGTCTCCTTCCCTCATACGAATCTGATGATATCCACTTTTCAAATCAATCTTTGAAAAAAATTTCGCTCCACTCAAGCAATCCATCAAATCATCCATCCTTGGCAATGGAAATCTGTACCTGATGGTTATCTTGTTGATTTCCCTCGAGTCAGTACACATAGTCCAACCTCTGTCTTTCTTTGGACTAAGCATTGTTGGAACAACACATGGACTCAAGCTTTCTCTAATCAACCCTTTGTCCATTAAATCCTGGACCTGTCTTTTGACCTCTTCATTCTCCCGTGGCGTCAATCTGTACGCTGCCTTTTTTGGTAAACTAGCTCCAGGTATGAGATCAATGTGACGACTTACACTTCTGATCGGTGGCAATGAACGAGGTAGTTCTTCCACTACTATGTCAACAAACTCTTCCAACAGTTTCTGAACCTCTTCCGGTAAATCATGTACCCTTGTACTAGTTAAAACAATTTTAGGCTTCTTGAACACAATGAATTGTGGTTCCTCCTTCTTCTTGACCTCTATAAGAAGTTCCTTCCCACTCATGAGAAGTACATCGTTGCTTAATTCACGTTTTACTTCCTTGTCTTTGATTGAAGCAACATGTGAGTTCTCCCATTCTTCTCTAGGGTGTATGTGTTCTTCCTCCCATCATGAATCGCATTCCTATCATATTGCCACAGTCTACCCAACAATAGATGACAAACATCCATGGGAATAACATCACATAGTATTTCATCTTTATACCCTCCCATTTTAAACTCAACTAAACATTGTTTAGTGACATTTACCTGATGTCCTTTTTGTAGCCATGAAACTCTGTATGGACTTGGATGTTCAATAATCTCCAACTCCAGCTTTTCTACCATATTCATAGAAACGAGATTGTATGTGCTACCACTATCCACAATGACCTTGCATACCCTGTCCTTGGTCTTGCAAGCTGTCTGAAAAAGACTGTTCCTTTGCACCAAACTCTCCACCTCCTTCTTTGGTGTTAAGAGAACTTTTCGCATCATCAATGATCTTCCGCCTTCAGCATCCTCTGCCTCAACATTCCGCCTCTATGCTTCAGCGATGTGAGTTTCACCACCTTCTTTCTTTTTGTCTGGAAACTCATAAGACTTGTGTCCAACCTTTCCACATGTGAAGCATTTCACCACTCCACCTCTTCCTCTTCCTCTACCTCTGGTACAAGGAAAAATGTTTCCATCAACATACTGACCTCTCTGTTTGGTATGCTACCCTCTCTGTGAGCTTCCACCTCTCTCAGTTTGAGTCTAAGGTTTCTTCCACTCTTCCATGGGTTTTTGATTTTTATCCTGGGCAACTACTTTGCCTCTGGCTTGACTTCTGCCTTGACCTCTTTGACCTTGTTTTCGGCTCATCTTCTCTTCAGCCTTCAAAGCCATCTAATAAGCATCTTCCACCGTTCAGATGGTCATCATGCTCATATTATCCTGAATGTCGTATATCAAACCATTCATGTACCTGGAAACTTTTTCATCATCACTTTCACGATGACCTACCCTGATGTTCAGCCTGTAGAATTCTTCAGTGTACTCCTTCACTGACATCAGCTTCTATCTCAAATTTTGTATTCTCTGAAACAGAGTAATATGGTAATCCCTGGGAATGAATTTCTCCTTCATCTTTGCGATCATCCTGTCCCAACTCTTGATCTTCTGTTTGCCTTTGCAGCGTCTGTCAGCTTGTAGTTCATCCCACCACAATGCTGCATGTCCTTTAAGTCTTGTGACAACATGTTTGACCTTTTTGTCTTCCTCGACATCTTCATAGTGAAAATATGTGTCCAAAGCTCTAATCCAGTCTAGAAGCTCTTCAACATCCAGGTTTCCTTCATATACTGGAATATCCATTTTTTCTCTAGCACCCATTCTTGTAATAGCCCTAATCATGTGTTCAATTTCTGCATCCTCTACTGCAACTTCTTCTCCTTCATGTCCAGCTTCATATTCACCTTTAGATTCACTGACATCTCCAACATCGGCTGTGCGCCTCTGTACTGTCTCCATGTCCTTGATTCTGGCACGTAGGTCACACATCTCTCTTTCCATGGCTGGATCAGGCATCTTCCTACCCCTTCTTCTCGGCATTTCCCTCTCTTTTGGCGGATCGGGTGTTTGCCTGTCTCTTATTCTCAGCGGCATGGTGAATATTTCTTTTTCCTGCTACAGAAAGCAAATAAATCTTTCTGAGCTCTGATACCAAAACTGACGTAGACCTATCAGCCCTCGGGCCAAGATCCGCTCACAGGATCGTTCTTTATCTTCTTGATCCAGATCGACTCTTTCGACTCCCTGCTGGAATCTCAATTTCAGTCGATCCACAGGTCCTTTTGGAAGCTCTCCTGTAAAAACAACATTAGGCGTGAGCTCCTCCCTTTCATGCTACCACAACGCTATGACCAAGGCCCAATTCCAAAGGCACTTGTCATAACTCGCAACTCGTGAGTTCGTGAGTCGTGACTCCCGACTCTTCCTTCTCAATCCTGTGATATCCGAGATTACAAAATGGGTATAGCTCCCCTCTGTTAGTGCCCTCCACGTGTGACCACCAGCTAAGCTTAGCGCTAGATCCTCTTGCTACTCGCCACTTTTCAAGTTGTGGCGTTCGACCTTGGCACCTTTCTTTCACGAAACCCTGAGAAGCAATGTTGACTTTTCTCCTCGCGTTCTCGCTACTCACGACTTCACAAGTTTCAATGTCGAGCTCTCATGCTCTTATCTTGTGAATCCTCGAGATGCGAGAAGTCAATGGAGTATGGAATCCTTTCTCCAGGCGACGTGTGTTCACCTGCCAATCATGCGGGCCCCACCTTGTGGTTTTTCCACGTGTCCATCGTGCCCAACTTCGGCACTTCGTGACTTCGCTTCCCGAAGCACTGCCTCCTTTATATCCCAACACCCAAAGTGCCGAGATCCTGAACTCCTCATTACTCCTTATCACAATTCGTGACTTCGGGAATTTTGGGACAAAAGTCTCGACTTCCTATCCGCTGATATGCTGAAATGCTGAAATTCTGACACTTCATCAATGTGGGTCCCACAACGAAACTTTCCGCCTTTTTTGGAGTTTCGGACTTCGCGACTTCGTGAATCTTGATGCTAAGCTTTCAGTTCTTCAACCCATGAAACCCTGAAATAAGATTACATGAGTGATCCAACGGCCCCTATTGGCTCAGATCCTATGGCTGTCCTAGCTCCTCGCGATTTCACCGCTCGCGACTTGGAGCACCCAATCTTTGGGCTCTCACCTTGTGAACCTCCGAGTTCACGAGATCCCTTGATCTCTACCACCTGTCCTCCTCCGATGGACGACTGCGATTCTCTCACGACTTTGCCACTCACGAAGTTGAAGGATTTCTCTTTTTGACCTCTAATGTCCAAATCCCCGATACGGGTGATCTTNGCGACTTGGAGCACCCAATCTTTGGGCTCTCACCTTGTGAACCTCCGAGTTCACGAGATCCCTTGATCTCTACCACCTGTCCTCCTCCGATGGACGGCTGCGATTCTCTCACGACTTTGCCACTCACGAAGTTGAAGGATTTCTCTTTTTGACCTCTAATGTCCAAATCCCCGATACGGGTGATCTCGCGACACATGTCCTCCTTCTAATAAACGACTTAGATTCTTTCACGATTTCACGACTTTTCCTTTCTCAACCTCGCGAATCTTGATGCAAAGGTTTTAAACCGTAACTCCCCTGCTCCTCTGCATGATTCGACAGCTCTCGAGACTTCGCGAATTCTCCACAGAGAATTCCGACTGTCTAATGCCTCCTTGACGACTCTTACGAAGCGAACCCAATATTCCTTCGCTGGAACTTATCTGCCTGCAAGAAACTTTGCAACGCCTCTCCTTTGAATGCTTCAAGGTACTAAACCTCTTGATCTTTTCTTCGACAACTTCGAAGACTCTATCCCTTCTGAGCTTCCTCTACAACTTGAGTCTTCAAGAAGATTCCTGCATGCATTCCTTGCGGCAATTCTTCAAATACTTCCAAGTATTTAAACCTCTTCGACTCTTCGCACTCTCTGCGATAGTAGTCCTTCAACAACTCCCTTAGGTTGTAACTCTGAGACTTCACTCGGCCTGTGCACTCCTTGCACGGCTCCTGTGCTTAACTTGCACTTCTGCGAGAATGAGAACAATGTTATCCCTCTTGAGATTTCAGAGACAAACTCTGATTTCTGTCAACGCACACCTTGTGGACAATTTTGCTGCACTCCTTGCGGGAAAACTCTTGCTCAGACAGAGAAACAATTGAAACTCATTCCTTACTCTCCCTCTCTTCAGATTTCAGACATTAAGTATGAAATCATACATTCACGCATCAAAGCAAATGCATAATAGAGAGTAACAAACATATATCAATTAGCATGTACAAACACATAAAGAAATTGAACACCATGAGTCTGAGCTAAAGCTCTTTATATTAATCCAGAACTTCTATACATGGGTTTTTTTACTTTACACAACTCTCTACTTCTGCTCTCCTATGCTCTCTTCGATTGATAATGTTGCTAATGTTACAATGATACAAGTGAGGGTGTCTATATCTGTTTTCCCTCCGGCTCCTAAAACTGTCTAATCTAAGAATTCAAAGCTACCTACTTACATTTAC
>JZKD02S0393972.1:0-18298 GCA_000966675.3 Picea glauca | reverse complement strand
ATCCCTGTTCTTACATTATTTTATTTCTTTTCCCTTAATTTCTGTCACAGTTCATTAAATGCACTCTACAGTTTGATTATCACACAATTAATCATGCTTATTTTCTTTAACTGATATTTTTTTGTAATCTTTAATCATTTATTCAATTAGGGTCGTTACAATCCATGAAAGAAAAGACCTCGCAACCTGCACATTCATCGACAATCTGGTCAATAAATGGGGTGGAGAAATTATCCTTTGGACATGCCTTGTTCAAATCACAGAAGTTCGTACATACGCGAATCGTACCCTGTTTTTTGTTGATTGGAATGGGATTTGACACCCATTGAGCCAATTGGACGAGGTAAATGAAACCAAATTTGAGTAGTTTCTCTACTTCAACCTTAATATCTACTACTTTTTGAGGATTAACTGGACAAATATTTTTCCGGACCGGCTTGGCGTCAGGGTAAGTCATGATTTCATGTTCAACAATTCTTGGATCAATGCCTTGCATTTTCTTGTAAGATCAAGAAAAAACATCACATAATTCTTTAAATAAATATGTATAGATTTGAATCTTCTCAAGGGAATAGTCTTCTTCGATGAAGACATTCTCCATGACGCCAGGGGTTCTGGAGATATCAATATGTATAGTTTTAGTGATGGTTTCCATATTACCCTCAGCATAAAATACGTGCGTAGCCATAGGATTGATAGGACAAGACCTATCTCCAGTCATAGTAAACACAAATTCTCCTACCTCTATTCTTCCTAACTCTAGGAGGAAATAGTATCTGTGATGGAGATCATCCCAGGGTCTGTCTAGACCAGTCAATACCTCTAACATTGCCTCATTAGAGGGCAAGACCAAGTCTACAGAATCGGTAGTGGCAAGGGAACCTTGAGCCCAGGTAGGCTGTAGAACTAGATCTAACTCTGGTGCAGGAGTCGGATCGGGGTCAACTGAAGCTTGTTGGACTATAGAGTACACAACTTCTGTTGCGGACAAGGGCATGGACATGCCATGGTTCCCTGTCCCTTCCATCATGGCTGACGGGGAAGGAATAATCCACAGATCATAAAAGTAAGTCATGTGGAACGACGACACTGAAAATATTTTAGCCTTGGGCTAGTCGGGGACAACCGATATCATTTTGACATCGCCCAAAGGAGGTGGGTAATCAAAAGTACCCATGAGAGGTGGGCACAAACCAACCCTCACATTGACCATGCCAAACTATGTATTATCAATCATCGAGACCGTGGATGCCCCCGATGAAGGGTCAGGTCTAGAGAAGGACAATTGTTCAATGGTCACAATTTGACCCTCATGTGGAAACAACAAGACCCAAAAAACTGTAGCAACCACTACATGCATTGCATATGTCAAAATCCTTCCTAATAGTAGGTTGTAGTTGAGAGGTGCATCGACCACTTCAACTTCGACGCACATAGTCTTCCCTCCTAACTGTATGGGGAAAGAAGGAATTATTCCATTTGGTCTTAAAGAATGACCATTGAAATCCATCAGAAGAGTAGGTTGTCCAATGGCCTTCCAACACACCAATGACATCACGCATGTCGAGGCACCCTTATCAACCACCGTACAGAAAATATTCCAGGTAGATGATTTTGTGGGGTGATCCACTACTATTTGAAATGCAACGTGGTATGGGAGACGAGGTTTCAAGTCGGTTGTATCAAGCATGATAGTTGTTGGACTACATGTCTCAATGGATCCTAAGGCGACTAGCATAGACTTTCTCTGCGAAGGGAAGCTCTGGAGGACCTCCAAAGTAGACATCACGCAAGGGGTTTGTGACAAATCCTCCACCACAGAGTATTTTTGGGTGGCCCTCACATTTGGATTATGTGAATCCTTTTTGAACGCCCCTTTTGGGATGTGTGTAATTGTTTCACCTATCATTCTCTTGATCTGGAGAGAGACAGATGGGTTTTCGACTTCTTTTCCCTTTTCAACAGTACTTGGCATTTCGTAATCATGTGCCCTACTAGCAATGTGAACTTCACCTTTCAACATATAGACATTCAAAGTCGAGGTATTTCTAGATGACGAAGGGGGTCCCTAACTACATCCATTGCGTTCATAGAGGCTTGAGTTAAAATTTTCCCATGAGGAAATGGGTTCGTTAACACTGCAGGTTGTTGCTGCGCTAATAACTTTTGGGCCTCTGGGAGTTGAGGGCATAGGTGAGTCAGGTGATATTCCGTGCAAAGGTTACACAGATACTTTGAATTCTTTCTCTCTGTGCTTCCCCCGCAAGCATTATTGGTGGGTTTCTTATCCCCGTTACCCTTGTTTCACTGTTTTTTATTCCCTTCGGCCTGTTGGTTGGCCTTTGGGTTCATCAATTGCATGTTGTGTACATCCGATGTCTGGGCAAGGGGAGCAACCAAACTAAGAGTTGGGCTGGCCACTGTTTGTTGTATCGACACTTGTTGCAATTGGTTTGACAGTGGATCAGTGGGATTTTCTTGTGATGAACCAACAATGCCGTCAACATGTGGTCTAGACTTATGTCTGGTCTTATCAAGCATAGACCTTGGCGCATCTGGAAAAACTTCATAAAGCAAACAAGACTGAGAGTAAATCATCTCTAGCTATTGAGCTCTCATTATCTCTTCTTCCTAAAAAAATACCCCTGACATTGCTACGTCCTTGGATAGATGGGGTACCAAAGACTTAAGGAACCATTCCTGCAGGAATGCTGGCGGAACTGGTACTTTAATCAAACTCTTTTGGCACTACCATTCTCAGATGTGATTCAAGATATGATCAGCCTTTGTCTGCTCAAAGTTGTCCAAAAATTCTATGCCGACATCGTATCTCATAGGTAATTGAAAATGGTTTAAGAAAACCATTGCCAATTCACCAAAAGTAGAGTATCTTGAGTGATCAAGCTCAATGTACCATTTCATGACACTCCCGATAAGAGTGTGTTGAAACAGAAGAAACTGGATGGAGTCGTCTCTCAAAGAGTTGGATGAGCACCATAGGTGAAATGTGGTCACATGATCACCTGGATCTTCATTAGGCTTGCCTTCAAACTTTGGAATGTCCAAGGGAAACTTGGTTGACATAGCAGACCAACGTGAATCGTGACAGATTGGGTCATTCAATAGTCTTGACAAGTCTGGAAAATGGAATGTTGCCAGAAACGGTAGCTTAGGTTGTTGAGTATGTACAGGAGGATAGGAGACTGGGATTTGGCTGACACCAAGTTGCTAGGAAAAGTTAGGCTGCTAGCCCGGGTTTTGGTAAAAACCATGGCCTAGGCCGACATTCAGATGATGCACTTGATGAGACGTCATTGGCTAACTCCCGTAGTACAACGTTGAGGGCTGAGAAGGGATTGCTCTTGACGTAGTGTTCCAAACGTTCTAGAAAGGGTCTACCCTTACCGATTCGATGGAAATAGGTACTGAGCCTTGCCCAGGGTTTCATTGGAAATAGATTGGGTTTCCTTTGGTGGACATCCCTGATGAGGGAACTGATCCCTTCCACGGATTCCAAGGTCCTTGAAAAGTGTGTGACCCCTGTGCAGGAATAGTACCCTGCACAAGATTTTGTGATCCAAAACCAGGGTTTCCCCTGATCGAGATCGCAGCTAATGAGAATGTGTTTTTACCAAACATGTCGAACAAAGAAAATGATAAAGAACCCATCAATGTGGTGCTATAAGAAGGTCCTTGACTACCTACTCCAGATAGGTTGTAGTTCATGGTCGGAGAGATGGGTTGCTGAGAAGTACCACCAAGTGAGGGGGACGACGGAGGTATATGACCTGTGCCGTAAGGGATAGCATTATAAGGGGCTGAGGTTCCCCCCATGGACCCTTGCAAAGGAGAGTTAGAGCTCCCTGCCCCCAGACCCAAAGTTTGTAAGGTGGAGTATAAGAGGACCAAGTTCGTGTCAAAGTTGGGCATCCCATATGAAAACGGAGGGCTCACCGCACTTTGCGTAAACGGTGCAGTGATCACCGCCATGGACAGAATCAGACCAATTCCCAAGGTAGAGGCAGTCAAGACCATAGTGGCTTGGTCCTGCGAAGGTGAGTTAGAAGGTGGAACGCCCCCAGTTGTGGCAGCCATAGAGGGAGTATGAGGACTCCCTGATGAAGTAGCATCATTTTCTTCCATCGCTGCTTGCAGGATTATCCGACGCTTGTGATGCGTTACCCTTGGAGGGGTAATCCGTATTAGAAGTGGCACCAACAAGTCAGTGCTTGGAGAGTTATACATACCGAGAGATTCTGTTCCAAGGTCAGAAATAGTTGGTCACTCCGACAAGGAAATTTATCCTCCCGGAGATGGCTCAGGTACAGCTTCCTATGTCCCAGTTGCCTCAAATGACCCTTCCTCATCAAGTCTTCGCCTTCGCGGTGGTGGTAGTGGCTCCAAGTTAACATGCGACATGCCCAAAATCCTTTGTGACTGGTGGAGCTCTTGATATTCCACTGTGTGAGAGGATCAATGGCACACTAAGGCTTTCTAACATTGAAGACTAAAACATGCACTAGAAAAAGTTCCTATGAGATGCAGCAAGAAAACCACTATTACTAGTTGGAAAAACAATTACAACAACCAACACTAGAGCAACTTACCAGTGAAAGTGACACTCGAACATGGAAGCACCCTCCAGGTATACTCTGCACACCGTGGCTTGATGTCTACCCTAGGTACCATGGTATACCCCCATAGTCACCTGTGTAAGTCCCTAAAATCAAAGGCAACTAGGGTGCCAACTCGTTAACAACTACCACGTGGGTACAGTTGACAGTCAGGTGGACTGCAATGAGCAGGGTATCAAGCCCGAAACCTATGGAGGGTATCGAAAGCAAGTGTTCTAGAAGATGATTGAGGACCTCGAATGGATTCGAGACCCACGAAGCTTCGTGGCAAATGAGATCAATGTAATCCCAAGATAAGTCCTCTATATACGTTCCTCCTCTACGATTCGTTCGACTTTGGAGGGGTTATCTCCGCTAACTTTCTGCACATGACCTCATGTTTAGCCCCTGTGTTAGAGGGGGGTCGTGGATAGTTTCCATGTTACTGGAATTTTTCACTCCCTAGCATAGACTCCTATGTTTGTTTTATATCCTTGAATATTTTCCTCTCCAACCTAAATCAAGGCTAGCCTAATCTAGTTAATGGACCCTACACACACAAAGTATGATTAATTTTAATTAAGCATTAATTTTAAGTGGTTTATCTTAAATCAAAGGAACGGAAATGAAACTGATGGTGTTTGTTAAGAGACGAAAGAGAAGAACAAATGCGGGAAACAAAATTACTTCTTCTTCAACAAACAAAGATTTGCAAATTGAACACTCTTTAACTAACTTTTCTCTCTAAGATCTTTTAAAAGAAAAACTCAAAACTAAATTTCGCTCGAATGCAAGCTACTTAAAGTCCTAAGTATTCAGTAAAGAACTTAAGAAAAAACACTCTTTTTCCTCAAAAACCAACTAACCTAACTACTTAACCAAACAAGAAACTGAAAACGTTTTTTTTTTATGCTCCAAAATAAGAAACTTGAAAATGAATTATTTTGTTTTCTTCTAAAGAAAGTAAAAAGGGAAAAGTGAAGATAGGACGAGACAAAAAATCCAAATTTTGGTCTACTATTGCTTGCAGAGAGTTTCTGACAATACTAAACAAGTTAATAAAAAAAACTCACAAAACATGTCTCAAACCCTAATCAAGAAAACACAAGAAATCTTGATAAATAAAAAGATAACTGCTGTCAGACCTAGGCCAAAGATTGCAAGAAATAGAGACCAGGGATAAATCAAGAAAACCCCGGAGAAATATGGCTTCATTCACGGAAGAGGATGACTGCCTCTTCTTTAAAAAATATTTTCTTGACATAAGAACGCAACTGATACTTTAGCAGCCTGCATATGTACCCAGGCTGTCCAAAGATAGGGTGGATATGTACACGTGCAGACACACTGCAGGCCGCGTACACCTCCGTGAATTCTCTAAAAAGAAAAATTAACAGTCAAGCACAGGTAGGGAGTACTGGTATGGAATACCAGAATCCATTAAAGACATAGAAACTTACTGAAACTCAAAAAATAGTAAATAAACCAATTAAAGATACCCAAAAAGAAAAATCCCCTAAAAACCCTAGAGGCTCCCCAGTACGGTCACCAATTCTTCTATAGTTGGAAAACCCCCTTAAAGACTGCACTAGGTTTCTAAAGTGCAAGCAGAGCTAACCATCTAAAGTCTCCTACTTTTGACAACTTATCCCGACAACACCCTAGATTCATATATAAAGTACAAAGTATAGGGATCTGATAGTCTTACCTTAAACTCCGCATCCAGTGTCGATCCTAATGCGTTCGATCGCTTCTTGACTACAAATCTCCTCCCAAGGTTGACCTGCATTCACCAAAAAACAAACAAGAAACTGTGAACAAACATTCTATATATGGATTAATAGGTTAGATGTCATAACAAAATGTAAATCGAACATAAAGGTAAAACACATCATATGGCGGGATAGAAAAAGTACTTCTTTATATTAATCTCATAATGTCACTTACAAAATAAGATCAACGACTGCTCCTTGAACCCGGTCCTAGGATCCTCTTCACCAAGCTACAAATTCTTCCAAGTATCCTTCTTCTCTCACACTTCTCTCTAGCGAATAGGCATAGGCTTATGGATGAGGAAAAAGGGCAAGAATGACGAATTCTGGCTCAAACTCACAATGTGGCTACAAATTCTTCGGGCAAGGGGGGATTAGGAAATGGGCAGAGTTTTACTGCTTTCATGCTTCTCCCTAGAATGGGACCCCAACACCTTCTTTTATATGCCAAAAAGATAGTTATTCAATTGGGTGACGGGCTATGGGTGGTGAATTGGTTAGGAAACTACCCAAAAGCATGTATTCCCTTGCAACTTTTATTTTTTGCAACTTTTTTGATTATACGCGGGATGTAATGGTACAAGTAGCATACGTACATGGGAATTAGTGATGAAACTAGCGTACATATGTGGGCAGTAGTGGTGCAAGGCATGTACATCTTCAAAAAAATGGTTTTTAAGAAGAGCTATTCAATATTGGCTTGGCAAAAATAGTAAGTAAGATGGCTTGCTGTTAGGTATGCATGTCTGGTGCAAATTAGGGTTATAAAAATTCCCGTTGGGAAAAATTCCTTTATTAGGTGTGCTAAGACTTGATCTCCAACTTCAAACTGAAATTCCCTCCCATGATGATCAACTCTTCGCTTATATTCTGCATTTCTTCTCTACAACTGCTCCTTGATCTAATTATGAAGCTTCTGCATTTATGTAGTGAATTCTTCTTCTCCATCACTTCTGAATTTTGTCTGCTCTAGATCTCTCAATTTTGATACTCCTCTTGGCTTCATTCCATACACTATTTGAAATGGTATTTTTCCTGTACTTCTGTTTGGTGAGTCATTATATGCAAACTCTGCTCGTGGTAGAATTTGATCCCAATGGATATGATGTTCAGTGACCAAACTTCTTAGAAAATATTCTAAACTCCTATTTACCACCTCAGTTTGTCCATTTTTCTGAGGGTGATATGTTGAACTAAAAGAAATTTCTGTCCCCAACTTCTTCCATAATGTTCTCCAGAAATGACCAACAAATTTAGTGTCTCTGTCCGAGATAATGCTCTTGGGAAATCCATGAAGTCTCACAACTTCCTTGAAAAACAAATTTACAACATGTGTTTCATCACTAGTATTCTGGAATGGGATAAAGTGTGCCATCTTTGAAAATATATCAACGAAAACAAATATGGAATCACTTCCCCTCTGGGTTCTTGGCAATCCCAACACAAAATCCATGCTTATTGCATCCCAAGGCCTATCTGGAATAGGCAATGGCTAATACAATCCAGTTTTTTGTTTCTTTCATGTTGCATACTGAAAAGTATTATGTTTGTTCACAAATTTCTTTACCTATGCTCTCATACCTGGCCAATAGTATGAACCGTTCAACTGTGAAAATGTCTTGTCATGGCCAAAATGTCCTCCTAGACCTCCACTTTGTTTTTCCTTCAGTAGGTTTTCTCTCATCGAGCACCTTGGTATGCATAACTGGCAACCTTTAAACATCAATTCATCTTGAATCATATACTCTGTCCACTGGCTTTTATCCCTAAGAACAGGATTTTCACATGCTTGATATGATTCTTTAAAATCTGGATCATCACAATACATATCCTTAAGGTGTTCAAACCCCAAGGTCTTCACTTGAAATTCCTATAGAATCAGACATCTCCTTCTCAATGCATCAAAAAATTTGTTAGCATTAACAGAAATATGTTTAATGACAAAAGTGAAAATTTGCATAAATTCTATCCACTTAGCATGTCTCTGGTTTAACTTCTCTTGTCTAGTTATGAATTGTAAAGCTTGATTATCGCTATACAAGAAATATTCCTTTGGAACAAAATAGTGCCTCCACTTCTTCAAATATTGAATTATGTCATAAAATTCTTTATCATATGTGGATTATTTCCTCTTAGTATCATTCAAATTCTCACTGAAATATGCAACAGGCCTATTATCTTGGCTCAAGACTGCTCCAATCACAACTCCACTTGTGTCACATCTTGCTTGAAATTTCTTCTCAAAATTTGGTACGACCAAAATTGGTTGTTTTGTTATCTTCTCAATCAATATGTTGAAGATCCTCTCGACCTCTTCTATCCATTTGAAAGAATTATGTCTTTTCTTAACCATTTCCATCATTTGTGCACAAATTCCACTAAAATTTCTAATGAACTTCCTATAGAAACTCATTAATCCATGTAATCTTCTCACCTCAAATATACTCCTTGGTGATGGACATTCTTTGATTGCTTTCACCTTCTCTGGATCCATGTTCAATTCATTTGAAGAGATCACAAAACCCAAATATATGAGTTTTGTTTTCATGAAAGAGGGCTTCTTCAAATTAATCAACAACTTCTCCTACTGCAGTCTCCTCATCACTAATGTCATATGTCTCAAATGATCCTCTTTAGTCTTGCTAAAGACTAGTATATCATCCATATATACAATCACAAACTTACTAATGAAATCTTTCAATACTTCATTCATCAGTCTCATAAAAATACTTGGGGCATTTGTTAATCCAAACAGAATAACAAGCCACTCATACAACCCTGCATTTGTCTTAAAGGCTATTTTCCACTCATCACCTTCTCTCATCCTTATCTGGTGATATCCACTTTTCAAATCTATCTTTTAAAAAACATTTTCTCCACTTAAGAAATCCATTAAGTCATCCATTCTTGGTAAGGGAAATCTGTACCTAAGGGTGATCTTGTTTATGGCTCTTGATTCTGTACGCATCCTCCATCCTCCATCATTCTTTGGACTCAACACAGTTGGTACTACGCATGGGCTCAAGCTTTCTCTGACCAAAACCTTGTCTAATAAATCATGGACTTGTTTATTTACCTCCTCATTCTCTTGAGGTGTCAATATGTATGCTTCTTTGTTTGGAAGACTTGGTCCTGGTATCAAATCAATATGATGGTTGATACTTTTGATGGGTGGCAATGAGTTAGGCAACTCATCCACTACTATGTCAGCAAAATTCTCCAACAACTCCTGAACTTCATCAGGAAAATCATCCATATAAGTACTTGTAAGGACAACTATAGGTTTCCTCACCACAACAAGATACATCTCCTATTCCTTCTTGACATCACTCATGATTTCCTTCCCACTCATGAGAAGTATGCTTGCGATGGCTTCTTCCTTTACTTTCTTCTCTTCTATTGGAAGAAACATTTGTGTTCTACCATTATTTTCCAAAGTGTAAGTATTCCTTCTCCCATCATGAAAGACATTCCTATCAAACAGCCATGGTCTTCCCAACAAAAAATGACATACATCCATGGGAATTACATCACACATAATCTCATCTCTATATCCACCTATTTTAAATTCAACAAGGTATTGTTTAGTTACCATTACCTGGTGTCCTATTTGAAATCATGAGACCTTATATGGATTTGAGTGTGCAGTTGTCTCTAGCTCCAATTTCTCCACCATCTCTATGGATACTAAGTTATCAGTGCTCCCACTGTCAATTATCACCTTTCATACTCTGTCTTTAGTCTTTCAATATGTCCTAAACAAACTGTTCCTTTGCACTGGCTTTTCAATTTCTGGCTCTAGTTTTAAGAGAACCTTCCTCAACATCAAGGATTTTCCATCCTATGCACCTTCTACTTCAACATTAATTTCCTGTGCTTCTGAAATGTGAGCTTCACCTCCTCCTTCTTTGTTTCTCTTGGGACATTCCCAAGACATGTGTCTTGTCTTTCCGCAGACATAACACTTTACCCCTCCTCCTTTGCTTCTTCCTCTTCCTCTAAAATAATTTCCTCCACAACTTTGTCTGCCTCGAGAACTTTCTCCTCTTTCTGAGTGACTATGTGGTTTCTCAGTCTCATTATTGGTTTTATGTGTCTTGTCATGGGAAACTCCCTTACCTTTGTTTGGACTTATGCCTTTTCTCACTGACTCTATTTTCTAGACAACTTCTCCTCTTCCTTAAGTGAAATATGATAAGCATCCTCCACTGTCCTCACTGTCATCATGCTGATTTCATCATGGATTTCATATCTCAGACCATTTATATATATAAAAATCTTTTCTTCATCTTTCTCTCTTTGTCCAACCCCGATATTCAGCTTGTAAAAGTCCTCTATGTACTCTTTCACTGTCATTTCCTTCTGTCTTAGGTTCTTTAACTTCCTGAACAGGTTTAACTGATAATCCTTGGGTATGAATTTAGCCTTCATCTTGGCTACCATTATGTCCCAATTCTTTATCGTTTTCTTGCCTTTGCTCCTCCTATCAGCCTGCAGTTCATCCCACCAGAGTGTGGCATGTAATTTTAGCCTTGTGAGAACATGTCTCACCTTCTTCTCCTCATCAACATATTCATAATCAAATTACTTATCCATGGACCTTATCCAGTACAATAGCTCTTCAACATTCAAATTTGCTTCATACATTGGGATGTCTATATTTTCTTTAGCTCCCAACTTCACAACAACTTTCAGTAAGTGTTCCTTGGCCACATCTTCCCATGAAACTTCTTCTTCGATCTGTATCTCTTCACTTTCAGCATCACTGATGTGTCCAACATCAAGTGTTCTCCTCTGCGCTTCCTCCATCGCCTCCAACATGGCACAAAGCTCTCTCATTTCTCTTTCTACAGTGTGATTGGCTACAGGTGGCTCCACGTGTTTCCTCGAAGACATTTTGTTGACTAGTTCTCACACACAGAGTTCAACTCTAAGTTCCTTATTGGCTACCTGAAAACAAAATCAGGCTCTGATACCACTTGGTGCAGACCCCCCTTCCCTCCTAAGGGTTCTGTGACCTCCTAGTCAAGGATATTAATCGCCTGAGATGAATTAACTCTTTTGGGCCTTCAGTAGCCCCTCGAACAAATAACACATGCCCCTTTTTCTCTTTAGGCGCAGGTCTTATGGAACCTGCAACCGCCCTTCTTTAGCTCTTTTATAAACTTGAAATTCGATTGCTAGCTCCTTCCACTAGCCCCTCTTTGCATGTGACCTCGGGCTATGACCCGAGGCTCAACCTCTTGGGTGCTTCACAACTTTGAGACTCTAACCAGGACAAGATCTACGGTCCATGTCCCCTTAGCAACCAACAATTGAGATCTACTTCGAGACTTCGTGCTCCGGGAGTTCCAAACGTTCCAACCTCCACTTTTCCCCGAGGTACGTCATAGCCAGAGTGATAGATCAGGTGCCACGCGTCCTTCCAAATCAACGGCTCAGGTTCACTTTGGGACTTCGACGTTCGGGAGTTTTATACATTCCTGCAACCTTTTCTCCCAGAGCGTTTTCTTACGAAGTTAAGGATCGTGCGCCACACGTCCTTCTCGATCGACAGTGGAGATCCACTTCGGATGACCCACTTGTCCATGTTGTTTTTTAAATGATTTAGAAGTGCATGATCTACTGATGCATGTCTCCTAGATATTGAGGACTATAAATCACTTCGGATAATCGAGCTTCAAGAGTTTCAACCTCTCCACACTCACTTTGTCCCATAGTGCTTTCAACCGAAGTCAATGATTTGTAGACACATGTCTCCCATAGATCGATGACTACAAATCACTTCGTCTATTCAGGCTTCAGGAGTTTCAAACTCCCCACACTTTCTTTCTCCTGGAGTTCTTTCACCTGAAATCAATGATCTATCGTGGCGTGCCTCCCACAAATCGACGGCTACAAATCACTTCGACTATTCGGGTTTCAGGAGTTTTGTCCTATCCACCCTCATTTTCTCCTGGAGTCCATGGATTTCCATCATGTGTCCTCCCTCGGGTCGACGGCTCAGACGGACTACATTACTCCAAATATTTCCAAAGGAACTTATGGCTAACCACCTCACAACTCTTCCAGATATGACGTTTGAAATGACTCCGCTTCCTCCTGAAGGGATCTTGGCCGATAACTCATTAAATCTTTAGAGCTTCTCTCCCTTTGAATATTCCTTCCCGCTATCTCTCTTGAGCTTTGTTTATAGAACCCTTTAACTCCTTAGAGGTATTCTATGACACTTAGTCAAATTTCGGATCTGTGCACTCCTTGCAATAGATCTTCATGCTCTTTCAGGACAAAACTCAAGATATTCCTTCTGATCCTTTTTGAGTCAAAGGCTCTGTCAACACACTCCTTGCGTATGATATGCACACTCTACACATGAAAGTTTCATGCTATCTCTTATGAGATTTGAGTCAAAAGACTTTGTTAAACTCACTCTTTGTGTACAATATGCAATCCTTGCATAAGCTCAAGGAAAATAAACAATTGAAACTTATTCAACCCTTCACAGATTCATTCATTCACAATATAACTCGTGCATTCATGAAAACTCATAATAACAGAGAATAGTTACACAACAACACTTCCATGCATTTGGATCAATATCCCTTTGTTATATTCATTCAAATGTAAATGGCTACAACTAATACAAGAAAATAACAACTAACTCAGAAAATACTAATATTTAGCTATCAATTGTTCAACAACATTATATTCAACAACATCAGGTTCAACAGCCTCATTAAGGCACATAAGCATCTGTTTATACATTGGGCGCTTGACTGTTCAAGAAATGTTTTGTGATTTACATTTTTTTCTTTGAGTTTGCTGTGTCGACTAAGGTCTCATAGATCGTCCACTCTTGCTCCCTGGTAGCAATATCTTTTTATTTTGCATGTCCATATCTGTACCGGTTCTCGCTATAATCCGGCTATATGTCTGGTTACAGAGTTTTTGTAAATGATTTTATACCTTTTATAAAATTGAGTAAATTTCTCTTGGGAAAAAAAGCATCTATTTATACAAGAGGAGTCTTTGGATTTCCTCCAACTACCTATCCTATCAAATTAAAATCATTCAACTACTAAGCCTCCGTTACAATGAATTTTCTAAGATATGAAGATAGGGGCGGATGCTCCATATCTACATTGCAGTTAGTTTCATTTAAGGAAAAATGATCTCCTCTAACTTCACGTAATCATATAGTCTCTTTTCATTAAATATTTATTTAACTTCTAATCCTCTCCAAAAAATATTTCCTTAGGATACGCCAACAATTCAAAATTTAAAACAAAACAAAAGGTGAACTATGCATTGTGCTCGCTATGTTGTCCATGTGTGTTTTGCTGACGATGCTCCTACATCACATGGCAAGGCATGGAATGGAAAGGAAAGGCATTCCATGGCAAGGCAAGGCATGGAAAGTCATGGCATGGAATGGCAAGGCAATGCATGGAAAGGCATGGCATGGCATGAAAAGGAAAGGCGTGGCATGGAAAGGAAAGTCATGGCTTGGAAAGACATTGATTGGCAAGCCAAGGCATGGCATGGAAAGACAAGGAAATACAAGGCATGGCATGGGAAGGCATGGAAATGCATGACATGGAAAGGAAAGGCATGAAATGGCAAACAAAGGCATGCCATGGAAAGGAAAGGCATGTAAATTCAAGACATGGCATGTCATGTCAAGGCAAGGCATGGTATGGCATAACAAGGAAAGGCATGGTACGACAAGGAATGCCATGGCATGGAATGGAAAGGTAAGGCATGGCATGGCATGGAAAGGAAAGGAAAGTAAAGACATGGCATGAAAAGGAAAGGAAAGTCATATCAAGGCATGACATGGCATGGAATGGAAATGCAAGGCATGTCTTGACAAGGAAATACAAGGCAAGGAAAGGAAATACAAGGCATGTCATAGCATGGAGATGCAAGACAATGGAATGCATGGCATGGCATGAAATTTAAAGGTAAGGCGTGGCATGGAAAGGAAAGGAATGACATGGAAAGGAAATCCATTGAAAGACATGGCATGACAAGGAAAGGAAGGACATGTAAAGGCAAGGCATGGCATGGTAAGGCAAGGCATGGAAAGGCATGGAATTGCAAGGAAAGGCATGGGTTGTCAAGGAAAGGAAAGAAATGGAAAGACAAGGAAAGGCATGGCATGGAAAGGAATAACATGGCATGGTATGGAAAGACAAGGTAATGCAATGCAATGAATGGCATTGCATGGCAAGGAATGGCTTGGCATGGCATGGGAAATGAAGTCAAGGAAAGGCATATCATGGAAAGGAAAGGCATGACATGGCATGGAGAAGCAAGGAATTACAAGTCATGGAATGTAAAAGAAAGACATGCCATAGAAAGGAAAGGAAAGGCATGGAAATGCATGATATGGAATGACATGGAAATGAAAGGAATGGCTTGGAAAGTAAAGGAAAGACATGACATGGCAAGGAAAGGAAAGACATGTCATGGCATGGAAATGAAAGGAAACACAAGACATGGTATGACATAACAAGTGAACGAAAGGCAAGCCATGTCATGGAAAGGAAAAACATGGAATGGCATGGCATGGCATGGCATGGAAAGGAAAGGCATTCCATGGCATGGAATGACATGGAATGGTATGGGAAGGCATGGCATGGCAAGGAAATGCATGACATGGTAAGAAAAAAACACTTCATTAGATGGGAAAGAAATCTAAGATATAAAGTTAAGTCATATGTCCCTAGAAATGTTTTATTTTATTTCTTGGGATGAGAAATGTTCCTTTTTTTGTGATTCTTGTTTCATTGCAATCCACATTTGATTTGAAATTTTCCTTGCATAATATTATGTAAAGATATATATTTATTTTTGTATAGGTTAAAATGGGAAGATACATGGAAATACATGCAAGGAGGGATTAGTCTATTTTAGATCATAGTTGTGTTGTAGGGATTTGTAATTGTAACAACCTATATTTTGGCCTTAGAAGTTTATAACTTTGATTTTTACTTATCTCAGTGATTCATTGCTTAGTATTTGTTTCATTTAGTTAGAATAATATAGACATTTGACATGTATACATTTGGATCTATTTATGTGTTGCAGGATATTTGTTTTTTTTTATATGTTTATGACGATGATAGTTTTGTGATTTTTTAAACATGCAAATTGAAATGTGGAATTTTGGTATGTGGATACTAGTTCAAAATTATGTATAATAGATGCAAGGAATCGTGTAAATAAACACACATTTCTTAATTGAACATTAATAAAAATATAGATTCTCATATGAAATTTGTAATGTATATGCATGTATATGAGCTATGTGATATCCAAATGACTATAGTGTTGAGGTGACCAAGGCATGAAATGGATGGCAAGGCAAGGCATGCCATGGAAAGTGAAGGCAAGACAAGGCATGACATGGATGGAAAGGAAAGGCATGCCATGGAAAGTGAAGGCAAGAGAAGGCATGACAATGAATGAAGATGCAAGGAATGACAAGGAATGGAATGGAAAAGCAAGGCATGTCATGGAAATACAAGGTATGGCATGACAAGACAAGACATGGAAAGACATGACATGGCATGGCATGACAAGGCAAAGTATGTCTTGGAAAGGAAAGGAAAGGCAAGGTGTGGCAAGGAAAGGAAAGGCATGGTATGAAAAGGCATGGCATGGAAAGGCATGATAGGGAAAGACATGGCATGACATGGAAAGGAAAGAAAATGTGAGACATGGAATGGCATGGGAAGTGAAGGCAAGGCAAGGCATGGCATGGAAAGGAAAGGCATGGAATGACATAGCATGTAAAGGCAAGGCATGGAATGGTATGGAAAGACAAGACATGGTATGGAAAAAAAATTCATTGGATGGAAAGGAAATCTGTGATATGAATTTAAGTCGCATGTCCCCAGAAAAATGGTTTTTTATTTCTTGGGATAAAAATGTTCATTTTTTTGTGATTCTTTTTTCATTTCAATCCACATTTTAATTTGAATTTTTCCTTGCATAATGTTATGGACAGATATATATTTATTTATGTATAGGTTAAAATGGGAAGCTAAATGGAAAGACATGCTAGGAGGGATTAGTCTATTTTAGATCATAGTTGTGTTGTAGGGATTTCTAAATGTAACAACCTATATTTTGGCCTTAGAAGGTTAGAACTTTGATTTTTACTTATCTTAATGATTCATTGCGTAGTATTTATTGGGTTTAGTTAGAATCATATTGAAATTTGATATGTATACATCTGGATCTATTTGTGTATTGTGGGATATTATTTTTATTGTTATATCTTTATGATGATGATAGTTTTTTGATTTGTTTAAACATACAAATTGAAATGTGGAACTTTGGTATGTGGATACTAGTTCAAAATTATGTATAATATAAGCAAGGCATCGTGTAAATAAACACACATTTCTTAATTGAACATTAATAAAGATAAGGATTCTCATATGAAATTTTAATCTATATGCATGGATATGAGCTATGCGATATCCAAATGAATATAGTGTTGAGGTGACCAAGGCATGGCATGGCATAGAAAGGCAAGGCATGACATGAAAAGTGAAGGCAATGAAAGGAATGGCATGGAAAGGAAAGGCATGGCAAGACAAAGAATGGAATGGAAAGGAAAGTCAAGACATGACATGGTATGGTAAGGAAAGGAAATGCAAGGCATGGGAAGGCATGGAAATGAATGAAATGTAAAGGGAAGACATTGCATGGAATGGCATGGGAAGGCATGGGAAGGAAATTCAAGGTAAGGATGGAAAGGAAAGGCATGGAAAGGCATGGAATGGAGATGAAAGGTATGCCATGGAATGGCATGGAAAGTGAAGGAAATGAAAGGCAATGCATGGAATAGCAAGCCATGGCATGGAAAGTCAAGAAAATGCATGGTATTGCATGGCATAGAAAGACAAGAAAAGGTAAGGAAAGAAAAGGAAAGGTAGGGAAAGGTAAGGGAACATAAGGAAATACAAAGGCAAGGAAAGGCCAGGAAAGCAAGGAAATAAAAGGAATGACAAGGCTAGGAAAGAAAGTCAAGAAAATGAAAGAAAAGGAAAGGCTATGCATTGATCACATACTTTGTTGTGGATGCCCCATCCACTTGGAATATTTCACATTCATCCATGGAGTTAGATACCTTGGAATTCACATATGTGGAGTGGTTGCATGCATGCACATTCTTAGAGGGAACATTCCATGTGGAAACTTGGCATTTGAATTGGATTGATGCCTATTTTTTGTGGTGTGTCCCTTCCATGAGTATTATTTGGTGCATACTACTACTATTTTTGGATGAGGTAGAATTGATTTAGAGAGACTAATGTCAACAAATTGTAACATGGTCAACCATGGATTGAGGAGAGATCTAACTAATTCAACATTATAATATTTATTTGACTTGTCATGGAGCTAGTTAGCAAATAATAATATTTTATTGTATAAGAGAAGAGATTCACTCTATAAATGATATTTATCTCTCTCCATTGTAAAGGGTAGAGAATTTGGGTATTTAGGAGCTCTCCTCTTGGGATACATTGTAGAACAATTTGGCAAGGTTAATGGAGAATTTGAGGTATATTTTCAATTGATGTGAGGCTTTATTGTACACTCATATTTTATGTGTTGTTTTTGTATTAAGAAACCCTTGTAACATATTGTGATTTCCATTATAATGAACCATGCTTCATTTTGGATAGAGTAATGTGAGGTTTCAACTCTCTTATTCCTATTGTGATTATGTTATCCTACATAATTGTTACTATTGGTTCTTGGAGTCTTAACTAGGATGGGTCTTTAGTCTTTTGTCAAATTTAGGTAATGAGAACCATTGATTGAGTATGGATTTATCACTTAACAATCTTTTCCACCATAAAAGATTCATTATTGCATTACACAAGTATTTAT
>JZKD02S0393961.1:0-18298 GCA_000966675.3 Picea glauca | reverse complement strand
GATTCTTCCTTCTCCTTGAGTAGTTTGTTCCTCCTTTTCTCCATAATTAGTAGGTTGATTTTTTATTCCGTTGTGGCGAACCCCCCCTGATCTTCTTCAAAGAATATTTGTAATTCAAGTTCGATTTCTTTTAGTTCCTTGTCTTCATTTTTCCTTTTTTGAGAGGCCCAGGGTTTTACCACTTCTTTGATCTTTTTCAGATTTTCAGTGAACTAGAAAGCTGTCGATTGTGGATGATCATGTTGAAAAGGTATCCAATGTTCTTTTATCAGTCCAAGAAAGGAGTCATCTTCTAGCGAAGTTTTGTTAAATTTGAAAGGGTTGGTTGGCTTCTTTGATCCATGTTTGTATTCCAGGAAGATCGGATAGTGATCCAACAAGCCTCCAAAATTGATCCACTTCTTTATAGTTAAATGTTTATCCAATAGGGATTCGGTTATCAAGAATCATTCCAGTCTTTTTGCAACTCCTTCTACTCCTACCCTGTTATTTTTCCAGGTAGGCTTGAGAAAAATAGGGTCAAGGTACATTAAGTTGTACTCCTCAAATTTTTGACTGAAAAAATCTGCCAGAGGGTTGGGCCTGGCACTGTCCCCCCACACTTCTGAAGGTCCCATAGAGAGGTTTAAATCTCCCCCTAAGATTAACAGTTATTTAAAGAAGGACTTTGTGAGAAGAGAGTCCCAGAGACATTTTTTGCTCTTATAGGGTCCATAGATGTTTAGGATATGTATAAATTCCTTTATAACCGGAGCCAAAACTGTAATATCAAGTCCATACTCCAAACCCCAAGAGTTAATGATTTGAATGGTATGTGTTTTCCATCCTGTGGCCAAACCCCTAGACCCGCCCAAGGCATCCATCATTTCAAACTTCCATCCAGGGAGGAGGTGTTCTAGGATAGACTTTACCTCTTCACCTATTCCCATCATTTCTTGAAGGAGTAAAACATCCGGGTGTTCTGTCGAAATCACCCTTTTCAAGGCGGGTTTTTTTAGGGCACCTTCAAAACCCCTACAATTGAAATACATAATATTCATCCTAGAACCCTGCCCCAGGGCCTTGATGCTCTAAGTGTTTGTTCTATTGATTGTTTTTTTCCAGCCAGAAGATCTATCTTGGCTTTAGATTGTTGAAAACAAGGATTTTCTCCCGCAACCTCCTCTGTCCAGGTAAGAGATTACCTCCTTTCCTAGCCCTCCCGTGGAATGGGCGCCCTTTTGTGATCTTAGGAAGTAGCAAGAAATCAAAGTCTCATTAGAGAGGGAGGAAGACGAAGAGGCTTCTTTGGTAAGGCAAATTCGCTTGGGAGAGGGTGGGTCGTCCAAGATGGAAGTTGCTTTGTAAGAGTCTAAGTTTCTCTCAAGAAACAACGTAGTATCATTGTTTAAAGACAAGTTTTTCAGAGCCTCCAACCACTCATTGCCCTCTAGTGTCAAATTTTTAATTAAAACAAGTAATAGGAAGAGAAGAAAGTAGAGGGTTACCCGAAACCAGAGTCCTTGAGCTTCTTGAATCAATAGTAGTGAGGCTTGTAATCCCGTGTCCTTCCTTCGCTTGTCTTTCAGGAGAAGGAGAGAAATCCTTCTGACACATTTCCTTTGTGGATTTTTTGGATTGCACTGGAACCTTTGAAAACTGTGCTACCTTGTCTATACAAGTTTCAGGCCTACTACTATTGTCCTGAGTCACTATTTTTTTTTTACTCTGTAAAATGTGCATCCTTTAGTTCTTAAAGGAAGATGACAATTTATCACTAGGTGCCCATATTGATGGCATCGACGACATATAAAGGGGACGTTTTCATAGTCTAGGATTTGGGAGTGTGTGAATTTTCCCCAACTTAAATCGATTTCCTCTCCAAGCCCTTCTCTAACATTTAATTTGACTAAAATTCTTGCAACTTTCCTTTGTTTTGTCTCCTCAAAAGATAAATCTGCTTCAAGAAATTCACCCAGTAAATTTCTGATGGCTTTGAAATAATCCAAAGTCTAGAACTGTAGGGGAAGAGCTGGAAGGCAGACCCAAACGAGGATTTTGTCTAGTTTCTCTATGTTGGCATCGAAGAGTCTAGGGCTTTAGGAGGAGGGGGAAATTGTTGACGCTCCAATTTTTTCCCAAATCCCATTTTGCATGCTCTAGTTGAAGGAAATTAAAGGCAAGCCCATTTATACTTAACTCTATAACCTCTGGAACATATCCAAGGTGTTCTTCCCATACCGAATGAGCCCACTCGACAATAGTTTTGAGAGAAAAGGACATGTCGCTAGCCCTCTCGACTAGTTTATGGTTTGACGTTTGCACAACTAGGTTCATACCTACCTCTTCCCCGAGCACAATGATCCCCACTTTACCTTTGGAATTTAGTCCTTTTCTTTTCTGTTTTTTTCGCGCACTGGGAAATCCCCTAGTATCACAGGGGTCCTCCGGTCTGACTGGCGAATTAAGGGAGAACGGTGAAGCAACCCCTCTCTTCTGAGTGAAACCCCTCTTCTCTTCAGTGCCAAGGACAACATAAACAAAATCTTTGGAGGAAATTGGAACCTTCGGTGAGTCTGATCGACTAAATGCCTCGCTACCTTGAACAAACCCTGTGACAGGGCGAGCCTTTGAGCCACGAGGTAAAAACCCACTTCCTTCGAGGTTTGGGCTGGTAGGGGGTGAAGAACAAAATAAAAAAACATCCCCCCTGAGAGAGCCATTCCAGGGCTAGGTTGTCTGGAGGACTAAGAGAGGAGGGAAGGCCTCCTTCAGAGATAAGGGGGTCTGAAGCCAAAAAATATGAGAAAGTCCCAAAACAACCAGCAAAGGAATCATTCGTGGAAGATGAAGTGGAGGCAAACTTCTTATCATTAAGGGGAGGAGGAGACTCGACAGGGGGAGGAAACAAAACCTAACTAAGAGGCAAAAATCCATCTGTCAAGAACCCCAATCCCGAGTCTTCCCCACTCGAAGGATGTGGAGAGGCCACATGTTTTGGCGCCTTCTCCATGGTGTCTTCCCGTCATTCCACATCTGATAATTCCAAGTTAGGACGTTGTGAAGGAGAAGTCATGGCAATCGCAGCTGCAGACAGTGTGAAGACCAAGAAAAATACCGCCCGTGACTCCGTGGAAAAAACTCCAGTGAAAAAAACTTGGAAAGGTTTTGATCTTTACTGGATCAGTTTGATAAGAATGACCAGAAAAAGGTTAAATGCAGTCGCAGACTACAGTGAATAAAGAAACCATAGAGGCCATCACTCCTAACATCTACCTCAGTTTATTATAATGTTAAAGGCCTAATTTTTTTTTTTTTATCTTATAGGCAAAGGGCAGGAAAGAAATTATCTATGAATATATCTGGATCACAACCTGCAATAATGGCATCCAAAAATGCAACTTGAACCTCCATGAATGTTAGGCAACAAAATGATAGCATAACACCTGAGCTATCAAGGGAAATGAAGAATGTAAGAGAGTGGAAATATGTGGAAGGTGAAAAGAAACTGGAATATTCTTGGTTTGTTAAAGACAAGCAAGGCAACAATGGAGATCATATGTATTTGTATTGTGTTGAATTAGAACATGTGCAAGGAAATTATCAGAGACTTGTCTTGTTACGAGATATATGTTTGGTTCTAGCCACCGATATTGTTTATGCACTTTTCAAACAAGGTAAAACTTAAATTAAGTTTAGATATTGTTTCAAATTGAGCAATGGTAACAAGAAATAATGTTTTTCAGAATTATGTGCATCCATTGTTGATGACATTGAGAAAGACAATGTAAATTTTTTATTTCTATTTTTGTGTCGTTTATTATTTTTAGTATCATGGTAATGTTTTAATTTTATTTAACATGAAAATGTTATATTTTATTTTTACAGGATTTTGTTGAACGAAATTCACATATGTTAGTGAGGATTTACTCTACAGAGAATAATATCATGGATGTCATCAATGCTTTTCATATCGAAAAGACACAAGAAGGAAGGAAAAATAAACAGAAAGTAATGGAGGTTGACCCTGCAAGAGTAGATAGAGAAGAACATGAAAGAAGAAAGAAAAATCCTCATTCTAGAAATCCTGAAAGGGTTACATTTGAAAATGAGGAAACTCCAAATGAAGATTTTGTTGAGATTGGTCCCAATGAGGTTATCACTCCTTCTCACAAAAATAATAAACAATATAAATGCAAAAGATAAATGGTTGATGATGAGTCTATTCCTATTGATTGTGAAGAAATAATTGATTTAGATGAAACAAATTTAAATCATAAGAGGAACAAAACACATGTTGATAATGTTCAAGAAGCCATCGTTATATTAAAGTATTATAGTGAAAGTCCTAAAGGTAACAGAGAAATAATAACACTAGGTGTTGATCTAGAGGATGGTATTATGAAAACAACACAAAATGTCATTTGAAATAGAATGAGGATGGAAAAATTAGTTGAGGATGGCCACACATTTTAGTTGAATGTGAAACAACTTTATAAACCCACAAAAGGGAAAGAAAAATATCAAATTAGAAAACCGCATCACTTGCATATTCACAATTTGAAAGCATTTATCAGGTATAATCCATATGCACGTGTGGTTGACTACCTAGTTCTTGTTGACCCACTGGAAGTTCCTACAAGGGAAGAATTTGATAGATCAAAATGTTTTTCCTACAAATATTATGTGATTGGAGGAAATCGTTCTGCAGAGGCTAGAAGAGAATTGATATAAGAATATCCTAATAATCCTTTTTTTGAGACAGTCAAATGCATAATTTATGTCAGTTTAACAGATTCAGAAGCAAAGTTACTGGCATGGGATCATAACACAGACAATGGGTACACAATGTCTATAAATTTAATTCAAAGGGTGAGATTTATCCATAATGAATTTTCTGAAATATGTCGCGGGGAGAGATCAAATTTTGATCTTAAGTTTCAGAAGCATTGTTGTATGGAAATAGGATTCCCACTTGATGATAAAAATATAAAAGAAAAAATTTGCAAAGGAAGTGATATATTTAGATATGTGGATAGCTATTTTCAATTGGGATTTAGCACTGGACAGGTATGGGATTTGATATATGAGATTGTCACCCTACGAGAAAATATTAGTATAAAAAATTAGAGAGTTAAGAATGTTAAACCATTGATATGTGGCACAAGTAAGACAAGTCCTGACATAAAAAATATTCCAGATGATATGACTATAACACCTTGTAGATCAATACAAGGAGTGAAGGATGATAAACTTATCATAACTGTATTATCATGCGTTAGGTCGAGAGAATTGTCAACGGAAGAAATGTGTGATGAATTTAAAAAGTAAGTTTGTTGACTCATTTTTATTTATGTTAGGTCAAGAAAATTAAATTTTTCAGTTTAACATTTATTTATTTATTTAGTCACAAGGTGTATATGAGAATACAAGAGGAAATGGTCAAGATGTTGAATGAAGAAAGTTGGGATGATATTAAACTCAACTATCCATATTCAATCTCTTCAGTAGTATTGAAACAATTTTTTGGTGCATTAAAAAAGGTATGTTGATTTATTACATTCATATTATTCGTTTGTAAGTTAATTTATTTCTATTTTAATAGTTATAGATATATAAATATATGTTTGTTTGTTTCATTAAAGATGCGAAAGAAGAATGCAGATGGAGTACCTGAAACTTTAAAAAATTTTATTCAAAAAACCAAGTTTGAAAGAGAAAGAAAGAGACGTGTTCAAAATGTTCAACTTGATGACACCCTTGATCACTACATTTGGAATGGGCTCGACATTGTTCAATATAAAGTGATATTAGGTGATTGTGAAGAACTTGCAAATATTGTTCCTAAAAAAGAATACTCCCTAGTTATTGTGGATATCCCTCATGGTTATAATATCCAAAACATTGGATATGATATTGAGCCTTATACTTACCAANGCTTAGGAGTTATAACCATGTTTTTAGCCATATTCAACATTGCAATAATTAACATTGTTTTTTAAAGGCAAACATTATTCCCATGCAATGATATTAATTAAATTTTTAATCAAATGAATTTCATTACAACCTATTATCTTCTTTAAAATTATTTTTTTGTTTTTAAATTATTTTTCTTATTTCAATAAAAAAAATTGTAATAATTATACTTTTATAACAATTCCCCCCCCCCAACACATATATATAATGTTGATGAGATTCTTATGTGATTTGGGATAGATAGGGCTCTACGGGTTTTTGGAGGTTTTAGGGTTTCCACAAGTTCTTTTCATATGACGTTAGACATTGATGTCATGTCCAGAGTGAGGATATATCCCTGGCCCTAACATGATGGCTTGTGAGGATGAGGAGTTACTAGACTATACATAATACCCTCTATGTGGCTTAAACATCTGGTCTTCTTTGGTCCCATCTACCTCCTTGTCCCATGCGATCAGATTTGCATCCCCCCCAACTAACGTCACCACCCTCCCCTAGATCTAACCATGTCTCAACCATGGGATCTCCCCAACCTCTGACTCGTGTGACTCATCACATTCCCTCTTCAACGTGACCTCCTCCCCTTCATTCTCTGGTGTGTCTCCTCTGTTGCACCTGTTCTCTCCCCGATTGTATGCCAAAACAACTACCTCTCTTAACTATGTAATAGATCGACCTGTCCCATCCACACTCCACCATGATGTTGCTTTCGTCGATGATTTTCTGTACCAACATCTACACTCAACGCATTTGTTGGAACAACTCCCCTTGCATACAGATGGACCTCCCGAGATCTATGTCCCTTTTAGTCTCTAGCTTTGGAGTTGTTGACATGGCAGACAAGAGAAGGGATAAATGATGCCTAAAGTGGAAGGTCAAGATCACAAATCTTGTTCTAGGTGAAGACATTCATCTCCACGAAATCGCAACCATGCAATAGGAAACCCTAGCTGGGTTTTTCATAAGCAAGTGACTCTCCACAAATTCTCTTCAGCATTGGATCGCGCATAATTTTTCTCCTATTTTGAGATATGTCCCAAAATGCTTGGTCCTTGCCAAGGACTTGATGGCATGGACATTACGTTTGACCGTCGATACCCAAAAAATTCTTACAGGTAGTTGGTCTTTTGGAGCACATACACTATTCCTGAAGAGATGGATCGTTGAATTTGATGTCGCCTCACAAAGAATGGAAATCTCCTCTGTATAGGATCGAATCTCGGGGTTCCCCCTCATTTTTTGGTCGGATGTCATTTTCAGGGAAATTGGGAACACAATTGGCTACTTTTACGAAGTTGACCACTCCTACATCACTTTGGAGTATATAGGATTGGCTCGAATTTTGGTTGGAATCAAGCTGACAGACGAACTAGCTGAGGAAATCACTATCTCCTACAAAGGAACCTCCATCAACCAAACCCTAGATTATGAAGGAATCCCCTTCAAGTGCGATCGCTACCATTTATATAGCCACATTTCCATAGATTGTAACAAAGTAGATTAAAGGCCTCAATATTTTAAAAGACTCATTGGAGGACAAGAATCAAACAAAAAGTGACACCAAGCAGTGTAACATTTGGCTTCCTCGATGAATCCCTTCACTGCAGAATTTCCCCTGGTTCCTTAGGTTTCAACAAAAGACACAACTCTTCCCTCTTTCATCAAGCCCATTGAAGAGCATCCAGGTAAAGTTTTTTCCTCTCCCCCCCCCCTCTTTTTTTTCGATTTCTTCTAATGTATATTCTAATGGTTTAGCTCCTACTTTAGTTCGTGGAGGTTTTTATAAATCACCCTTCCTCCTGGGACTTTCGGTCCTTCCGAACTCTAATACCATTTAAGTAACTGATATACTTATGAAATGCTCAAATTAATGTAGAATAACAACAAATATGTAGATACATAATGTACAAGAAAAACCCATGAGAATAAAAGCATAATTATTAATATTAGCACACAGTAGACACTTATCTTTAGTAAAAGAACATCAACCGCATGCAAACCTTCCACGTTCCTCCTAGCCTTATACCACACCGCTCATAAACTCTCAACAGTGGGTCACCCTCGAGCTGGGGCTAAAACTCCACACGAGTAAAGGATTCCTAACCAATCTAAGGTATCTCAACAACATAAAAACTCAGGCACATGTGTCAACTCAAAATAACGACATACAATCCCTCATTCCCCACATGCATGTCCCACCCCAAGAAGTGTTCCCCTTCTCTTCTCAATAGTCCTTTGGCTACCCCACTTCCCTTTCGGGCCTTCAACAACATGACGAACATGAAGTCTCGGAGTTCTATAGCTGCATTTTGGCACCTTGGGAAAACAACTCCAAACAGTTCTCTCACCTGAAGAGTGTTAGGTATGTGTTATATTCTTTACATGTGTGTGTGTGGGTGCATCATATTTGAAAACTGCGTCTAACGATCCCTCCCTAGTAGTGCTCTTTGTGTCGTGTGTGTCGGGCGCTTCCTAGGGGGGTCCCAGGGGGGACCAGGTATGCCCCCCCTGGTTATGCGCAACGTTCAGGGCAGTGACTTGAAATGTTTTTTTGGGCGTTTTTTTCTATTTTAGCGGATTTTGCTATTTTTAGTGGTTTTCTAAATTAATCACGGATTAAGGGATTAGGGTTTGGGTATCTACATAATACCTAAAAACATTGTATATATATTGTACGGTGAATGGTGAAATTAATACAATGTAGCGTTGAAAGGTTTTCTCTCGGTTAAGGGTTTCCGGTATAAATCTTTGTGTACTATGTGTATGAGCCATTGATTAATTTATGTTTTGCTTAAGAATCTATATGCATTTCTTTACTTCACAGGTTTAAAACTTACAAAGAGAATGCTCACAGGCTTGAAAACCTGCTTCTTCAATGTTTTTCAGTGCAGCTCCAAAGCTAACCATGGTCCTGGTACATGTACAGGTACATGTACTAGCAGCATGAAGGTATGAATGGAAGTTGAGTGAGTGATGGAATGATGATTGAATGATAGGAAAATTAACTAAGTCTTCAAAACTTATGTGCATGTTCCCAACTTGAAACTTATCATGTTAGTAATTACATGGGCCACAGTGTTGGATATGTGTTATATTTTTTGAAAGAATAGAACTAGTGTCTACGTTGCATTGGGCGCGTAGGTGGGTAAGAGGGAGTTGTAGGGGGCAGATCCCCCCTGTGCTGGGTTTTGGGGGTAACGCTCCCAAGAAAAAAAAAGCATCGATTTTTGTTTCCATTATTGGGCAGTCCTTAGTTTTCATGTCCATTTATGGGTGGTTTTTCATCACATGGTTTTTCGCCAATGGTTTTCTATTTCTGGCTATGTTGACTAATCTAGGTCATTGGATTAGGGTTTTGGATGTCGTTGGCTCCTATATGTATATTGTATTGTAAACAATGTATGATGTGAATGAATATAGAATATGTTGGTTTTCTCAATTTTGGATGTCGATGGCTCCTATATGTATATTGTATTGTAAACAATGTATGATGTGAATGAATATAGAATATCTTTGTTTTCCTGGTTTGGGTTTATGGGGGGAAAATATATGTGTAAAGTGTGTATTTTCCATTGTATATTTTTTGTTCTTTTATTGAAAATATGTTTGCAGTAAATATTGTACAAGGTTAAAATCTACATTTGGTATCAAAGAAAGTATTGTCTTCAAGGGGACACCTTTGTGGTCATGGGTTTGGCTCAGAACTACGATAAGACTTGTTACAATGGGAGATCAGAGAAATGGCGAGCAGTTCGAAAATAGAGATCATGAAATTTAATGGGAAAGTTTTGAGTTGTGGAAGCTCAAAATGGAATATTTGTTGGTAGACAAATATCAATGGGTCGTGGTGGATCCAGGTACTGCACCTATAGGAACGTCAACATATGACTGTAAAAATTTGGATTGAAAGGTGAAGAGCACAATCTGATTATGTCTCTCAAATTCAATATTACTAAATGTGTCAGGGGAAGATACAACCAAGGACTTATGGGATAATTTGGGGAACTTGTATCAGTCTAAGTCCCTGGTAAATAAATTGTTCCTGTGAAAAAAATTGTATAACCTGAGGATGAGAGATGGAGACTCGGTGACAGAGCATATGACTGCCTTCAAAACTGTGTTAAGTTAATTTTTATCTATTGAGATTAAAATTTCAGATGAATATAAGTGTATTGGTTTACTTTTCTCTTTACCTGACTCATGAGATAGTCTGGTTGTGGACATAGGTAGTAATACAACTACCTTGAGTTTCGATGATGTGGTCTCATTCTTGTTATCGAAGGATATGAGATGAAAGAACATGGAAGGACATAGAACAAATACATTATTTTCAAGAGGACGCTCCGAGGATAGAAATAGATTTAAGTCCTCAAGTGGGAGAATTGAGTCTAAGGGTAGATCTAAATCTCCTGGAAAGTTTGTAAAGGTATGTTGGAGATGCGGAAAAGAAGGGCACTTCAAGAAGCAATGTAGATACTAAAGTGTTGAGAAAGTGAAGGGATTTGAAGGTGCTCCTTCTACAGAAGAAAAGATCTCCAAGGAAGAAGGAGGGGATGTGTACTTGGCTTCTTCAAGAACACATGCAGATCATGAAGCATGGTTGGTTGAATCTAGTGCATCCTTTCATATGACTCCCCACATGGAGTGGTTCTATGAATATGAAAGGTATGATGGAGGTAATTTTTTCCTAGGTGATGAATCGACAACCATAATCATAGGGCACTGAAAAGTCAAGTTGAAGCTCATATATGGAAGGATTAGAACACTGCCTGTTGTTCTGCACATCCCAAGATTGGCTAGAAATTTGATTTTTGTAAGGAAAATGGATGATGCAAGGGTAAAAATTGTATTTGAAAAATAAACCTCCAAGATGGTTCAAGAAGCAATGACATTGTTGAATGGAATTCAGATTGGAACTCTGTATAAGCTAAAAGGAAGCACTATTAGTGATGGGTCTAATAGTTCCATTGTTTCCGATATTGGATCAGAAGAATAAAAACTCCTACAGTCTCTAGAGAAAAGGTTATGCAGTGGCATCAAAGAGTGGAGCATATTAGAGAGAAGGTTCTTCGACTACTACACAGTAAAGGTATGGTTGAAGGCATGCCTAAATTCTCTCTAGATTTTGATTTGTGTGAACATTGTGTATATGGGAAGTAGAATCGGGTAAGATTCCCCTCTGGTGCAACGAGGGCAAAAGGAATTTTACAGCTAGTTCATAGTGATGTGTTTTGACTTGTGTCAGTTACATCATTGGGAAAATATGTGTACTGTGTCTCATTTATACATGACTTCTCGAGGAATACTTGGATATATTTCCTCCCAAAGAAATATGAATTGTTTAACAGTTTTAAAGAGTTTAAGGCTCTTGTTGAGAATCAAACAGAGAAAAGAATTAAGGTGTTGAGCACAGATAATGGTGGAGAGTTCTATGGGAATGAATTTGAAGAATTCTGTAATAAGTGTGGTATAGAAAGGTAGCATACTACTCCATATACACCTCAACAAAATGGAGTTTCAGAAAGGATGAACAAGACGTTGATGGAAAAATCAAGGTGCATGCTCAGTGGTGTCAGGTTAGGGAAAGAATTCTGCGCAGAGGAAGTAGGTATTGCATGTTACCTGGTCAACAGATCACCCTCGTCATCACTGGATATCAAGACTCCACAAGAGGTATAGGCTGGTAAGAAACCTTCTCTCACACATCTCAAGGTATTTGGCTATGAGGCCTATGTTCATGTTCCAAAGGAAAACATGATTAAGCTAGATAAGAAGGCTGAAAATCATATCTTTATTGGGTATAAATATGGTCTTAAAGGTTATAAGCTTTGGAACCCAGAAACTAAGAAGGTTATGTATATTCGAGATGTGGTATTTAGAGAAATGAAGTATGTTGTCAGATAGGAAGTCCTACCAAGTAAGGAAGAACCAAAGAAAATAGAGTTGGAGCCAAAGGATGATGAATCGGACTCTACAAAAGAATGAGAATAAGAAGAAGAAGATCCTCATACTCCAGTATTGAGGATATCGGTGCGGGAAAAAAGGATACCAGAAAGATATACTCCATCTGATTTCCGTTCAAATTTTGCTTTGTCCATTACTTATAATTATCTTAGAAATTTTATGGAGGGAGTTGATTCAGAGGATGTAAAACTCTTGAAAAAGGCCATAGTTGAAGAAATGGCAGCCTTGGATAAGAATGAGGCTTGGGATCTAGTGGAGTTGTCGATTGGAAGAAATATTGTTGGCAACAAATGGGTATTTGAAATGAAGTTGAATGTAGAAGGCAAAGTGGAGAAACACAAAGCTCGGTTAGTAGAAAAGGGTTATTCCCAGGTTGAGGGAATTGATTTTGGTGATATTTTTTCTCATGTTGCCAAGTTAAATTCTATTATATTTTTGCTATCTATTATTTCTGAGTTTGATTTTGAAGTAGAATAGATGGATGTGAAGACAACATTCCTACATGGGGATCTGGAAGAAGAAATCTACATGAAACATCCATAAGAATTTGTTGTGAAGGGAAAGAAGGAGCTCGTACGCAAGCTGAAAAAGTCCATGTATGGTTTAAAACAATCACCAAGGATAGGGTATAAAAAAATTGATACTTGTATTTTGGGACTTGGCTTCACAAGAAGCAAAGATGATCACTATGTGTATTTTAAATTAATTGGTGATCATTTGATTTATTTGGTTTTGTATGTGGATGGCATGTTGTTGATAGGAAACAACAAGGAGATTATTCAGGATCTGAAAAACTTAATTGTCCTCTAAATTTGACATGAAGGATCTTGGTGCTGCAAATTTCATTTTGGGCATGGAAATTAAAAGAGATCAGAAAAACATGAAACTCTGGTTAAATAAGAGAAAATATGCCGAGACAATATTGCATAGTTTTAATATGTAGTAATGTAAACCGATCAGGGTCCCTATTCATGTAGGTGTAAAGCTATCTTTAGATCAGTGTCCCAAGACACATGAAGAGGAGGAGGAAATGTCTTGTGTTCCATATGCGAGTGCAACTGGAAGTTTCATGTATGCAATGGTCTGTACTAAACTGGGCATTGCACATGCAGTGGGAGTTTTGAGCAGGTATATGTCAAAACCAGGGAAGGAGCATTGGACAACAATAAATAGGGTTTTCATGTATTTGTGTGGAACTGCTAGATATGGATTGTGCTACCAAAGAAGACCAGGATTGGACAGAGTGTTGGGAATACATGGATTTGTGGATGCAGACTGGGTTGGAGATCTGGATCGTAGGATATCTACAAGTAGGTATGTGTTTAACTTGTTTGGAGGAGAAATCAGTTCGATGAGAAAAAGACAGTTTGTAGTGGAACTTTCAACTATAGAAACTGAATACATGGCATCCACTCATGCAAGCAAGGAAGCAATATAGTTACAAAGATTGTTCAGGTATTGGGTTGGTACAACAAGCTCTAAGGATAGATTGTGACAGTTAGAGTGCAATTTTAATGGTGAAGAACCCAACTTATCATTCAAATACAAAGCATATTGATGTTCAATATCACTTTGTGAGAGACATGGTTGAAGAAAATAAGGTGTTGTTGATGAAGGTGGACACTTTGAAGAATGTTCCAGATTCATTAACAAAATCTGTGAGTACTAAGAAGTTCTCTTGGTGTAGAGGATCTATGGGCATTGATGCTCTGAATTGTTGACTATGTAACCCTGTAACCCCATGTATGCAAATAAAATAACAAGTGGGAGAATGTTGGATATGTGTTATATTTTTTCCTCGATTTTTGTGTCCATTTTTGGGTGGTCCTCGGTTTTCATGTCCATTTATTGGCAGTTTTTCAACAGATGGTTTTTTCGTCGATGGTTTTCTATTTCCGGTTAAGGAATTAGGGTTGTTGACTAATCCAAGTCATTGGATTAGGATTTGGGATGTCGTTGGCTCCTATATGTATATTGTATTTTAAACAATGTATGATGTGAATGAATATAGAATATTTTGGTTTTCTTGATTTGGGTTTCCAGGGGAAAAATCTCTATGTAAAGTGTGTATTTTCCATTGTATATTTTCTGTTCTTTTATTGAAAATCTATTTGCAGTAAATATTGTACAAGGTTAAAATATACAAACAAATGGGTTCCCTCACATGGTGATGCGTTCTTTAACATAGGGATTTGGTATAAAATGCATTATCCCTTACTTTAGACTTTAACTTTAGAAATATTGATAAAATATTGCGTGTTGGCTTAAGCCCCCTTAGATTAGCCCCTTTTTCTAGACTCTTAGCCCCCCTTTTCCCATTCTAGTGGAGTTTATCTCCCCATACTCTTTTACATGGTTGGTCTGTAGAAGTGATGTGTTTTCATTAAAAATTGAGTGTGATTACATTTACAAAAATAGGCTCGTTAGCCTTTCAAGTTCTGGCTCACCAGCCTAATAACCACATAGGCACCCTAGTCTCAAAATACATATATACAAATTCAGACTAACCTCCAAGTATCTTGGCTCACCAGCCTACATGTACAATTACATTGTATTTACAATGGGGTTCAACCTAGGGGTATTACATACTTTCTATCTCTTGACACTTTTAGGAATTCTAGAAGTATTCTCACTAGTGATTCAGGTGGATATTGGTGGCCACCCACCTATTCAACTGTCTCAAAGAATAGTTTTCCATTTTGGCATTTTTTTACAGTTTTTTGGGTCCCAAACTTTCGAGGTCGTTTTGAGGCCCTAAACGATTTGTTTTTTGGTTCAACAATGCTTAAGATGTAGCCAAAGGAATATGCTAGAATGAACAGAATGTGTACTCCTCATCTATACTTTTTCAATGATGTATCAAGTGCCCGAAATGGATATTGTATGCAAAAGTTACGCCTTCGAGAAGTTGACGTATCAACTACCCCCATCGGGGCCCACAAACCTTTTGGCATTTCATCTCTTGGGGTTATGGTTTTGGATGTTTAGGGTTTTTTCATTTATGTTTTATGTTAAAAAGGCCTTTGGAGCCTCATTATACTCATATTCTTGTGAATGAGTGTAGTTGTCACATCTCTTCTCATAGATAAGTTGCCACTAGTCGAGCAAGTTTGTTTCATTTCTTCATTTTATAGTTTCAACATGTTCTATTTATTAATAGAATTCAAGTTTTTTTGTATCTATGTGTGTTTCTTTTTTATACATGTGTATTTCATTTTGTTCCATTTATAAATCATGATCAACTAGTTAGAGTAAATCCTCCCTGATACTTCTCAACTCATGGGCCTTTGTGTTTGTGTTGGGAACCCTATTTTTATCCAAAGAGATAAGCCTCAAATTCCTATGTATCAACATGCATGGATCGTATTTGGATATAAAATACTTATGGAAAATTTTATTTAATTCAACATTGACAAATATGGGTTGTGTGTTCATTGAAGGGGACCTAAACTTTACTTTGTGTGAAAAACAAATCGGGGTCCCTCTACCCAGAAAGAACCCCCTTCTGATTTCTTCATACAAAAGTTGGACAAGGTTGGTATTTTCAACATTCAACCTATCAAATACACCCCCACTTGGAGGAACCTATGTTATGGGGATGATAGGGTTGCTAAAAGGCTCAACAAATTTCTTTTGTTGGATCCCTTTCTTCAAGGATCCCTGCGCTCCAAGAGGTATCTCTGATCACAATCCCATCTTGTTGGAAATAGCCAAAGAAGGGAGAAAGCCCTCCAACCCCTTCAAATATAATACACAATGGATAGAATCTCAATCATATTTAGAAGCCATAAAATAATGTTGGTCCCCTTATAATTCACTCCTCCCAAAATCTCTTGCTACATAATTTATGTCAAATTTAAAAAGGGAAAAGGAGACCTCAATTTTGTGGAACAAAAAGAGAAAGCATGTAGAGAACAAAGGCTTATATGAAATTGAATATAAGATGAAGTCTCAGTAGGAGAAAAAAACTTATGGAACCTTTTCGGAAGAGATGAGGGAGGAATACAGGTCCCTAGATCTCCATGGAAGGAAAATTCTCTAAAACAAGGAGAAACATTGGAGAATGAGAAGTGGGGCCTTCTAGTTACAAGTAGGGGATGGAAATACAAAATTCTTCAATCAATTTGAAAATGGAAGGAAACTCCCCAACACTATCTCGTCTATTGACATAGTTGATGGTTCAAAAGCATATTCCTTTGAAGATATAGTTCATGAAGGCACAACACACTTTGAATCTCTCTTCAAATCCAACTCCATGGTCAATATAGACACTATCATAAGGGTGACAAGTCTCTTCTTTAGATTCATCAACCTAGAAGAAAATAGAAAACTCATGGAGGAGATCACAAAGGAAGAACTGGAGAAAATAATTCATAGCTATCAAAAGAACAAAAGCCTACGACCGGATGGGTTTCCAATAGAATTCTACAAAGGGTTTTTTGAGATCATTGGATTAAACCTTCTGAACCTGATAGAATTCTCAAGGAGAACCAGCTAGATACATGCCCCCTTCAATGCTACATTTATATCTGTCATTCTAAATGTGGATAACACATACAAATTTGATGAATTCAGACCCATCTCCCTCTGCAAATACATATATTAAATTATATCTAAGATCATCACTCATAGAATTAAAGACCATTTAAGTGACAATATCTCAGAAGATCAATTTGGTTTCCTCCAGGGAAGAAAAAACCATCAAGAAATTGGTATCACTCAGGAAGGGCTCCACTCAATCCACACACAAAAGCATAGGGCCATTACCTACAAAGTGGACCTCTCAAAGACCTTGGATAGAGTCAACTAGCTATNTTCTAAATATAAAGAAACAATTTGTACCTTTTGTGTATGTGGCACATCATGTAGATCAAAGAATTTCTCCATCTAAAGTATCCATGTGATTGGATCCTTTCCATCAAACTTCCTCATATCGATCTTAGGGAAGTGGTTGGTCTTCAACCCAAAGTTGGAGTTTCTCCATTCTTGATTCATCTTCCTTGTTTCCTCATCATGAATTTCATGGGATACATTTTCACTTTCATGTGTCCTCTCTATTAGAAAAATTTTCAATCCTTCCATGATCTCCCTTTTTGAACCATCCATGTTAGTATCCATTATTGCCTCCAACTTAGCTTCACTTGAATCCATCATCCCTTGTAGTTCATCTTTTGTTATTGTCTTCTTCTGTAAATCATGTATGTCCCTGTGCATTTATTCACCTTTATCAAGAGTCCAAGTAGGACTTTCTGGAGTCTTATTTGGTGTAGAAGTTCCCTTTTTTGGTGGCATGTTGGCCAAGTATCACTTTTAAAGATTGATTTCGAGGTGGTTCTTCTAGACGATATTTCTTCTGTTGTATCTCCAAAATTTCGGCCCTTATGGGTCTAATTTTTCTTTTTTGTAGTTCTCTGATACATCTTCTTTGCAATGCCATAGGTCTAATCAAAATTGGATGTGCCGAGTGGAATATATGGTAAATTCCCACACCTTACTGATTTTTGTCCCTTCCAGAAGAGCGTATTTGTAAAGTGTACCAAGATCACAATATCTTATATTCGATTCTGAAACTTGTACCAGAAATACTACAGATTGTCCACTATCCAATGCAACCGGTCTCACTTAAATTGGATACTCACTGAAGAAGATATCATTTTTTTACCTAGAATACATGTTTGAGACTAGTTAATATGACTAGTCAGATACCTTATCTTGCACAGGGTGTATCTACAAAAGTAGGATGACTCAGAAGACGATTTTTTTTATCAAAGCTACCTATAGAATTCCTATGAATATCCTCCATGTTTTAGGGTCTGAAACATTATAGAAAAAATATTATATTGAAAATTCCGCGATAACTAAATTCAGGATGATTCTAGAACCCTATCTTACATAGGCTATATCACCGAAATTATAAGGCCTCAGGAGTTGAAATTTGAACCGCATGTACCTTGATCCATATACTAAATATCCTCCAAGGGTTTCCTTTTGAAACATTGTATGAAACAAGTTATAGTGAAAATTCCAAAGTGTCTCAGATGTAGCAGCGAAACCCCGAGACTTTAAGCTATGATACCAAATGTTAAAAACCAAATATCAAAATAGAATTAAAAAAACCTCAGAATAAGTACTCAACGCCTTAAAAAAGAGGGAATTTCAGAGAATAAGCCTCTTTAAGGGGGAAACCTCCTTATACACCACATAAATTTCCAAATACAAAATGATTCCAAATGAAAAGGTCTCCTTAGTATATATAGGATACTAGGAGGTACAATTACAAATAATGGACACAAGATGACATAAATAAAATAGCATTACTAATGTAATATGCCCCAATTAATCGGTAATGTACCACTATTTAGGGCTTAACAACTCCTCT
>JZKD02S0393950.1:0-18298 GCA_000966675.3 Picea glauca | reverse complement strand
TAACTTATATCATCAGATATGTGACCTTATAATGAACGCTCCATATTTACAATGAAATTACAATATACATTTACAAGGAAATTTTTCCTTCGGGGGCTTCACCCCCAAAACCCCCATCGGGGGACCGCTTTCCCCTGAATCCCGAAGAGTGGGTAACCCCCCTCTACACTCCCTCGCGTGGAGGAGTGTACATTCTTTCAGGGTGTAAAGTCTTCATGGGGTGTAAATACGGCTGAAAACAAAGACCTCTAAATCAGGAAGATAATTAGGCTCCACAACCAACAATCTCCCACTTGCAGACTTATCTCAACAACTCTACCGTTGTTTTATATGTTGGAATATGATCATTCTTGGGCCTGGAAAATTTCTCATCTATATATTCATTATTGAAGACCAATTGAAACTGAGCATGAAATTAATTTCTCCCGGGTTACTCCCTTTGTTAACATGTCTGCAGGATTCTGGCTAGTGTCTATCTTTTCAAACTTCAAATTTCCATCTTCCAAGAAAGATAGTATGAAATGGTACTTGATTTGTATATGCTTAGTCATCGAAGAGAAGGATAAGTTATTTTCAATATGAATGGCACTTTCATTGTCACAATACAACCTGTCATTCTCTTGATTTTTCCCCAATTAATCCATAAACCTTTGTAACCAAATCATTTATTTATTAGCCTCTGTAGAAGCAACATGCTTTGCCTCTGTAGTTGAAATTGCAACAAAATTTTGGATTTTTGAAATTCAACGTACTGTTGTTCCACCTATAGTAAAAACATACCTTGTGGTGCTCCTCCTACTATCATTATCACCTTCCATATCTTAATCAACATATCCCTCCAGAAGTTTGAACCTTCAAAACATAATGTATGAGTAGAAGTACCTCTAAAATACCTAAGAATCCAATTTAATTCCTCCCAATATTCTTTACCTGGATTGTTCATATACCTTCTCACAACTCCCACTGCATGTGCAATATTTGGTCTTCTGCAAACCATTGCATACATCAAATTACCAACTGTTGATGAATAAGGGACCATGGACATGTATTATATCTCCTCCTGTGTATTGGGACACATTTCCTTAGTTAATTTGAAATGTCTGGTCAAAAGTGTACTAACGTGGAGATTGCTTTAGGACATACAATCTCTTCTTCAACCTGCATGCTAAATTCTCATTTCTTTTGACCTCTTACCCCATGTAAAAGTTGTTTTTACATATAACTATTCAAGATGCAAATCTTCTACTGCCACAAGAATTCAAATAGTCATAATTAAATTCATTTTAACAACAGGATAAAATATTTCATCAAAATCTATACCTTTCTTTTGTACAAACCCCTTTACAACAAGTCTAGCCTTGTACCTCTTTTTGCCTCCATATTCTTCCTTCAACTTGTAAACCCATTTATTATGTAGTGCTCTTTTTCCTTCATGCAATTGAACCAAACCCCAAGTATGGTTATTTACTAAGGAATCCATTTCCTCTTTCATGCCTTTCTCCCACTTATTTTTAGTGTCTACCTGCATTGCCTCTTCATAACATTTTGGTTCACTGGAATCAATCAACAATAAATAATACAATGAAGGAGAGTATCGTTCATGGGGCCTACTTAACTTGGTAGATATTCTAACAACACTTGTAGGACTTTGAGGTACATGTTGATCCTATTGTTGTACATTATGATTTTCTGGTACCTTTGGAATTTCTTTTTCAGTGATCTCATCAAGCACTGTGTATTCTGGTTCTTCTTTTTCCTATTTCTTTCCCTACAATTGATCTTTGTACATGACCTTCTCATTGAATATGACATCTCTACTCCTAATGATTTTTTTTATTTTCATAGTCCCATAAGCGATAACCAAAATCATTAACATAGTATCCAATAAAGGTACACTTCTTGTATTTTGCCTCAAGCTTTGTTCTATTTTCTTTACCAATATGGACAAATTATTGACAACCAAAAGTCTTCAAAAAAGAATAGTTTACCTTTTTACCTATCCATGCCTCCTCTGAAATTATACCATCCAAAGAGATTTAAGGTCCTCTATTTATTAAGTAAACCATAGTATCTACAACATATTCTCATAACTATAATGAAAAACCAACATGCAATCTCATACTCCTTGCACGCTCCATGATTGTCATGTTCATCCTTTTTGACACAACATTTTCTTGTGGTGTTCCTGGGATTGTATTCTCTCTACGAATTCTATCGTATGAAAAGTAATCATAAAACTCATTTCTGCAATATTCACCTCCATTTTATGATCTGAGACACTTAAACCTTTTTCCTGTCTCATTCTCAACCAAATCTTTCCATTTTTTAAAAGAATAAAAAACATCATATTTTTGTCAAATGCAATAAACCAAAGTTTTTCTAGTTGCATCATCAATAAAAGTAACACAATAACGAGAGCCACCAAGATATGATACCTGAGTTGGTCCCCATACATATGTATCCACAAGCTCTAACCTTTCACTCTTCTTTTCTTTTCTGTCTCTGAGAAATCTTACTCTCTTTTGTTTTCCATAAACACAATACTCATACAAATCCAAATCAATTTGTTTAATATCTGGAAACAAATTTCTTTTGTGAAGTATCTGCATACCCTTCTCACTCATGTGTCCAAGTCTATGATGCAACAATGTTGTATCCACTATTGTAGAAGCGCAAGAGATAGAAGACTCGATATTACCAATACATAAATACAATGTACCTACCTTCTCTCCTTTTTCTATCACCATTGATCCTTTGGTGACCTTCCAGACATTATCTGTAAATATGGATATACAAACTTCACTTTCCAACTTCCCTGTTGAAATTAGATTTTTCCTAATATCTGGAACATGTCTTACCTCTTTCAACAACCATTGGTTTTCATTTCTTTGCTTTATTTTTACCTTTCCCATTCCAACAATTTTGCATGGTGCATCATCACCCAAATGAACCTATCCAAAATCACCTTGAACATCATCTAGAAAAGATTTCCTATGGGGTGTGGAATGAAATGAATCCCTTGAATCTACTACCCAAGACTCAGAATTATTATCTACATAAAGAATCAAAGCATCTTGTAACACATCACCTATTACATTTGCTTCCTGATTTTTCTCCTATTGTCCATCTCTTTGTTTCTTTGGAGCTCTACAGTCTTTCTTCAGATGCCCTTTCTTCCCACATTTCCATCACTCTATCTTTACAAATATGGATTTAGATCTGTCCTTTCTCTAATTCTCACGATTCCCTAAGCTCTTTCCTCTATCATTTTTTCTTCCCTTGTTCTCCATGCTCAATGCATTACCTGATGTCTCATCTGTTCTTTTTTTTCGATTTTCCTCACTAAGGATAACACCAGCAACATCATCAAATTTTAAAGTATTTGAATGAGAGACAGAGTTACTTACATCCATGACCAAGCCGTTCCATCTTTCTGGAAGTGATCACAATATTAGAAGAGCCCTAACCTCATCATCAACGTCCACTTTTACATGACTTAGTTGATTAGTAACTGTATTAAATTCATTTAAATTATTTGCAACAGGACCACCTTCTGACATCTTCATATTAAATAATATCTTCATTAGAAATACCTTATTGGATGTCGGGGGTTTTTCATATAGTTTAGCCAATGCATCTGTCAACTCCTTCTTTGTCTTTTCTTTTGAAATATTGAAGGCCACTGACACTGTCAGGCTCAGTCATATCACTCCTAGTTCCTTTCTATCAATAACCTCCCATTCTTCATCCTTCATGGCCGTCCGCTTGTTTTCTATTCCAACCAATGGTAGGAATAGATCCTTCTGATATAAATAATCTTCCATATGCATCTTCCATAACTGGTAGTTTTGGCCATTAAATTTCTCTACCTTTAACTTTCCATCTTCATCCATTTCTCCCACTTGAACTAGGAAGCCTCTTTTCTTACGAGTTACATTTTTCTTTGATACCATTTGTTAGAAAAATAGGACCATGGAGAAATTGAATAAAACAAATGTCGAAATAAAACACAAAATATACACAATATAATAGAGACAAAGATATACGTGGTTCACCCATTGTGGGCTACATCCACAAGAGAAATTGTCAGTTCCTTCCTTTATTATTATCCAGTAAATGAAAGGATACAACCTACAACACACTCACAGTAACTTCCTTTTATTTCTCTCACAGGCTCCTCGTTACACATGAAATTTGCACACCTAGGTACCTCACCCTAAGTGTCGTAAAGTGTAATATAAGTGTCTCATACACCTTGACACNTAACTTATATCATCAGATATGTGACCTTATAATGAACGCTCCATATTTACAATGAAATTACAATATACATTTACAAGGAAATTTTTCCTTCGGGGGCTTCACCCCCAAAACCCCCATCGGGGGACCGCTTTCCCCTGAATCCCGAAGAGTGGGTAACCCCCCTCTACACTCCCTCGCGTGGAGGAGTGTACATTCTTTCAGGGTGTAAAGTCTTCATGGGGTGTAAATACGGCTGAAAACAAAGACCTCTAAATCAGGAAGATAATTAGGCTCCACAACCAACAATCTCCCACTTGCAGACTTATCTCAACAACTCTACCGTTGTTTTATATGTTGGAATATGATCATTCTTGGGCCTGGAAAATTTCTCATCTATATATTCATTATTGAAGACCAATTGAAACTGAGCATGAAATTAATTTCTCCCGGGTTACTCCCTTTGTTAACATGTCTGCAGGATTCTGGCTAGTGTCTATCTTTTCAAACTTCAAATTTCCATCTTCCAAGAAAGATAGTATGAAATGGTACTTGATTTGTATATGCTTAGTCATCGAAGAGAAGGATAAGTTATTTTCAATATGAATGGCACTTTCATTGTCACAATACAACCTGTCATTCTCTTGATTTTTCCCCAATTAATCCATAAACCTTTGTAACCAAATCATTTATTTATTAGCCTCTGTAGAAGCAACATGCTTTGCCTCTGTAGTTGAAATTGCAACAAAATTTTGGATTTTTGAAATTCAACGTACTGTTGTTCCACCTATAGTAAAAACATACCTTGTGGTGCTCCTCCTACTATCATTATCACCTTCCATATCTTAATCAACATATCCCTCCAGAAGTTTGAACCTTCAAAACATAATGTATGAGTAGAAGTACCTCTAAAATACCTAAGAATCCAATTTAATTCCTCCCAATATTCTTTACCTGGATTGTTCATATACCTTCTCACAACTCCCACTGCATGTGCAATATTTGGTCTTCTGCAAACCATTGCATACATCAAATTACCAACTGTTGATGAATAAGGGACCATGGACATGTATTATATCTCCTCCTGTGTATTGGGACACATTTCCTTAGTTAATTTGAAATGTCTGGTCAAAAGTGTACTAACGTGGAGATTGCTTTAGGACATACAATCTCTTCTTCAACCTGCATGCTAAATTCTCATTTCTTTTGACCTCTTACCCCATGTAAAAGTTGTTTTTACATATAACTATTCAAGATGCAAATCTTCTACTGCCACAAGAATTCAAATAGTCATAATTAAATTCATTTTAACAACAGGATAAAATATTTCATCAAAATCTATACCTTTCTTTTGTACAAACCCCTTTACAACAAGTCTAGCCTTGTACCTCTTTTTGCCTCCATATTCTTCCTTCAACTTGTAAACCCATTTATTATGTAGTGCTCTTTTTCCTTCATGCAATTGAACCAAACCCCAAGTATGGTTATTTACTAAGGAATCCATTTCCTCTTTCATGCCTTTCTCCCACTTATTTTTAGTGTCTACCTGCATTGCCTCTTCATAACATTTTGGTTCACTGGAATCAATCAACAATAAATAATACAATGAAGGAGAGTATCGTTCATGGGGCCTACTTAACTTGGTAGATATTCTAACAACACTTGTAGGACTTTGAGGTACATGTTGATCCTATTGTTGTACATTATGATTTTCTGGTACCTTTGGAATTTCTTTTTCAGTGATCTCATCAAGCACTGTGTATTCTGGTTCTTCTTTTTCCTATTTCTTTCCCTACAATTGATCTTTGTACATGACCTTCTCATTGAATATGACATCTCTACTCCTAATGATTTTTTTTATTTTCATAGTCCCATAAGCGATAACCAAAATCATTAACATAGTATCCAATAAAGGTACACTTCTTGTATTTTGCCTCAAGCTTTGTTCTATTTTCTTTACCAATATGGACAAATTATTGACAACCAAAAGTCTTCAAAAAAGAATAGTTTACCTTTTTACCTATCCATGCCTCCTCTGAAATTATACCATCCAAAGAGATTTAAGGTCCTCTATTTATTAAGTAAACCATAGTATCTACAACATATTCTCATAACTATAATGAAAAACCAACATGCAATCTCATACTCCTTGCACGCTCCATGATTGTCATGTTCATCCTTTTTGACACAACATTTTCTTGTGGTGTTCCTGGGATTGTATTCTCTCTACGAATTCTATCGTATGAAAAGTAATCATAAAACTCATTTCTGCAATATTCACCTCCATTTTATGATCTGAGACACTTAAACCTTTTTCCTGTCTCATTCTCAACCAAATCTTTCCATTTTTTAAAAGAATAAAAAACATCATATTTTTGTCAAATGCAATAAACCAAAGTTTTTCTAGTTGCATCATCAATAAAAGTAACACAATAACGAGAGCCACCAAGATATGATACCTGAGTTGGTCCCCATACATATGTATCCACAAGCTCTAAGCTTTCACTCTTCTTTTCTTTTCTGTCTCTGAGAAATCTTACTCTCTTCTGTTTTCCATAAACACAATACTCATACAAATCCAAATCAATTTGTTTAAGATCTGGAAACAAATTTCTTTTGTGAAGTATCTGCATAAACTTCTCACTCATGTGTCCAAGCCTATGATGCAAAAATGTTGTATCCACTATTGTAGAAGCTCAAGAGATAGAAGACTCGATATTACCAATACATAAATACAATGTACCTACCTTCTCCCCTTTTTCTATCACCATTGATCCTTTGGTGACCTTCCAGACCTTATCTGTAAATATGGATAGACAACCTTCACTTTCCAACTTCCCTGTTGAAATTAGATTTTTCCTAATATCTGGAACATGTTTTACCTCTTTCAACAACCATTGGTTTTCATTTATTTGCTTTATTTTTACCTTTCCCATTCCAACAATTTTGCATGGTGCATCATCACCCAAATGAACCTATCCAAAATCACCTTGAACATAATCTAGAAAAGATTTCCTATGGGGTGTGGAATGAAATGAATCCCTTGAATCTACTACCCAAGACTCAGAATTATTATCTACATAAAGAATCAAAGCATCTTGTAACACATCACCTATTACATTTGCTTCCTGATTTTTCTCCTATTGTCCATCTCTTTGTTTCTTTGGAGCTCTACAGTCTTTCTTCAGATGCCCTTTCTTCCCACATTTCCATCACTCTATCTTTACAAATATGGATTTAGATCTGTCCTTTCTCTAATTCTCACGATTCCCTAAGCTCTTTCCTCTATCATTTTTTCTTCCCTTGTTCTCCATGCTCAATGCATTACCTGATGTCTCATCTGTTCTTTTTTTTCGATTTTCCTCACTAAGGATAACACCAGCAACATCATCAAATTTTAAAGTATTTGAATGAGAGACAGAGTTACTTACATCCATGACCAAGCCGTTCCATCTTTCTGGAAGTGATCACAATATTAGAAGAGCCCTAACCTCATCATCAACGTCCACTTTTACATGACTTAGTTGATTAGTAACTGTATTAAATTCATTTAAATTATTTGCAACAGGACCACCTTCTGACATCTTCATATTAAATAATATCTTCATTAGAAATACCTTATTGGATGTCGGGGGTTTTTCATATAGTTTAGCCAATGCATCTGTCAACTCCTTCTTTGTCTTTTCTTTTGAAATATTGAAGGCCACTGACACTGTCAGGCTCAGTCATATCACTCCTAGTTCCTTTCTATCAATAACCTCCCATTCTTCATCCTTCATGGCCGTCCGCTTGTTTTCTATTCCAACCAATGGTAGGAATAGATCCTTCTGATATAAATAATCTTCCATATGCATCTTCCATAACTGGTAGTTTTGGCCATTAAATTTCTCTACCTTTAACTTTCCATCTTCATCCATTTCTCCCACTTGAACTAGGAAGCCTCTTTTCTTACGAGTTACATTTTTCTTTGATACCATTTGTTAGAAAAATAGGACCATGGAGAAATTGAATAAAACAAATGTCGAAATAAAACACAAAATATACACAATATAATAGAGACAAAGATATACGTGGTTCACCCATTGTGGGCTACATCCACAAGAGAAATTGTCAGTTCCTTCCTTTATTATTATCCAGTAAATGAAAGGATACAACCTACAACACACTCACAGTAACTTCCTTTTATTTCTCTCACAGGCTCCTCGTTACACATGAAATTTGCACACCTAGGTACCTCACCCTAAGTGTCGTAAAGTGTAATATAAGTGTCTCATACACCTTGACACNAGTATTCTTCATTGTTGTTCTCATTAATACAATCAATGCTTGGCCTGTTTCTTTCAAACTTGTACTTGTTCCATATAAGTTTGTCTGTAGTAGATGGATCTATGTTTTAGCTAATTTCAGTAGAGTAGTAAGTCTTTTGTACTTTTGTTTGTCTTGTAGGACCTACCAAGGAGCTCAATATCAAAGCTCATCCTGGACCTTACATGGACAAACAACGTTGATAAGGTACACACCTTCCTCCTATTTTTTTCATCGGCTTGATTAGATCTAAAAGGAAGTAAGTTTCCATGTTAAGCACCTTTTGTCTTAGAGTTAAGGGTCTAGCTCTCAAGAGGAAATCTACCTGTCCATAGGGAGATATTCCTACAACAAAAATTGGTGACTCCACTGGGGAGGAAATCTAATTTTTGTTTCCTTTGCCAAATATTGTCTTGGCCCTTTTCCCACTCATTTGATATTCTCCATTGAATTTTGTATTCTTAGAATGGTTTGATTGCCTCTTTGTGTCATCATGATCACCCTAATTGGCTGAATTTTCTTGAATTTTTGAGTTTCTGGAATTTTTCCTGAGCTTTTTGAGGCAGGGAGATCCCCTGCCTTGTTATCAGAGTGCCAACGCTCCCTGAAGGTCTTACATAGAGTGTTATAACACTCGGGTTCCCCTTACACCATAGCGCTCCCATTTTTTGTGAAAAATCCTCTAGTTTTTCAAATTTTTGGGTTCAGTTTCTACTTTTTACATTTGCTCAGGGTCATACTCTTTTGTTTGGATTTTTTGAAATTTGTCCTTACTTTGCAATTTGTCCTTCATGATTTGGAGTAAATTTTTCATTTTCCTCTCTTATCTAACTGAGTGAAAACTGTGGTGAAGGGCATCAGAAATCTATGAATCATCTGATTTGGTTCTTTGAGGTCATTTTTCTTAAGCATCTTTCTTTTGTGTGAATTTTTTATTTTCTTTGTTACCTTTTGTTTTTTTCTTGCTTCTTGTTTCAATCACAGCAAGAGGGTGTGTTGTTTGTGTGAAATCTGCTTATGCTTGTCCGAATCTCCTTGTTAGTTGGCAGGATAAGTTTTGCATTGATTAATCATCATTCGCATACAAACAACAAAGATACATCTTAGTGATTGGTTTGCATATTAGAAGGAATTTTTGAAATGTTTTAGCATTACATAGGATTTGATTGAGGAAAAATTGATCGAGGACATTCCATATTAGTGTTTGATAGTGAAAACACCTCTTTCTCTTTCCCTTAAATAGGCATTCATTGAAAAGAAACGATTGCTTATCATCTTTTATGCATGTTTTGGGAATTGAGTCATCGTTCCATCAGTTTCACTTTCACACACCCTTTGAGTAAAGAACAGTTGTAAAATGAACACTAATTAAAAAATTATCTAGAACATTTTTTATTTTTTAGGATCTTCCACCAACATTAGACTAGGATTAGCACTTTGGATTAGGCTATGAGTACAACTCTCCAAAGTTTTCAAAAAAAACATTAGCATCCTGAGCTAGGGAGAGTCAAATCCAATTGTCGTATCAGTTTTATGGGATCCCCCTCTCACATAGGGGTTATGCACGAGGTCACATTCGAGCGAATTACAGATATTATCCCTCCATGGTTCAATTGTTTGTAGTGGTCAGATCGTATATTTGGGGTCACTTGAAGGTATACCCATGTTTATGTGTGGTAGGCTCTCGGGTTGATTTCAGACTTGTTATCCTTCCCATACGTTCAGATCGGACTGTCGACTGTACCTGCCCACGAAATAATTGTGAATTGGTGTCTTTAGTTGCCATAATATTTAGGTACTTACACAAGGTGACGGTGAAGGGAAGTCTCACTGTACCTGGAACACACATTGGTCAAACTCACTCGGGCTCCTTGGAGGGTAAATCAATTACTACGTGGAAGCTTGGACCAAGGTGAAAGTTCATTAAGCAGGTCACCATTGTAGCTATTCCACCATATCCTAGCCCCTTCTCAAATTGATCACGGAACGTTGGATTTCATCACCAACTAGTACGATCATTGAGAGAAGTTTTGTTTGCTTGGTTGATTCCTAGATTTTATTAGCATATGTTGTTTCTTTTTGTTAGTTGGCCCTATATTTTCAGTGTGTTCTGTTATTCTCCAAAATTGAGCCTATAGACGATAAAGCTCTTCGCCGATCATGTAGGATGCAAGGGCTGCCTCCGAAAGGCTATCAACCCTTACCTCCTAACCCTCTAGAAGACAACTACTATAGAGAGGTAGAAAATCAATACAACACTGGAAGTGTTATTTATCCTCCGTTAGATAACTCAGAAGGCACTTTGGTTACAACTGAAAATCCCATTCCTCACATTACATCTGTGTCAGTAACCCCTCTTGAACCACTTTTGATTCGTTTAGACTCCCTTGGGAACGTCATAGACGAAGAGGTCCCACGATTACCAGAGAGAAATTTTACCGAAACATATATGGGATCCACAGAACCAACCTTTGGTGATGAGTATAGGACTCCTGTTCATATTAGCACCGCAGTAGATACAAATCCCACACCTACTCGTTCTGTATGGAGGACTTCATGGGGACGCGATCTCTATGAACATTTCAAATCCTTTCGAAAACCCTTTCATCCTCATGACCCTCCTACTGAAACAGGACCATCCGGTCAAACCATGAATCACCCAGTCGATTAGGTCATTAACGCTACTGTTACATCATCACAAGTCCATCCTAATGCTGGAATCATCACCTCTAGTCATCTCTAAGGCACTTCAATCCCTATCCCCATTTTTACAAAATTTTACTCTACAGCTCCACATGTTCCACACAATCTTGCTGGGACATCTTTTCACCCGAGAATGCAGACCCCTACTAGCCAAACACAACCTGCTGGAGGGAAACCACCATCTAACAAACCTTTCCCTCCTAGAGGACTACCATTCTATGGCAGTCCTACCCCTCCCGGGGGACATCCCCCTTTTCATGCTCCTCCTGGAGGGAAACCTCTGTTTTCCAGTCATACACCGGTCGTTAATCCACTGCTGCCAAGGGGGAAACCTTTGTTTGCTGGAAACCCTTCACAATACTAGGGAGTATTTTTAGGAGGCACTTTTTTTCAACCCCACATTGGGGGGACCTCATATCATAATCCACTAGGAGGAGTATCAAATCATGTTCCTTCCAGAACATCTTACGTACAACCTTATCTGGGCGGCATCCCAAACACCACCTGGAGTTCTCTGGGACAACAGTCTTATCCTCCTCATGGGTCTAATGTGTATCCACCTCCAGGATATACTCCTTACCATCCTCAAGGGAAAAATTTTTATCCTCCTCATGGGAAATAAAATCACCCGGCCTATAATGCTTAGAACCCACCGGGTTATGCAAATGTTTCTCATCCATCATCGAATCCTGCTTATCCTGGCCAGCAACAACCGTATGTAGGAGGACCCACTGGTTACAACTATCCACCTAACCCAGTTTATGGTCCTACTGGTGTTCCTATGCGGCACCAGTATCATCCGCAAATTAACTGAAAACTACCTTTCCTTGCGACTCTAGATATCCCAGACTTGTCTTGGTTAACTAATGATCCTATTTTTCATTTACCAATTTTGCAAGTCATTCCAGCAAAACTTCCTTTTGATATTTTGAAATTTGACAGAAAATCTGGCGAAGATCCAAACAAGCATGTGATGACTTTCCATTTGCGGTGTTCATCAAAATCCCTCATGGATGATTTTGTACATTTGCGTCTTTTCCAGTGAACACTTACAGGCTTGACAGTAAAGTGGTATATTGAACTACCACGTGCTTCTTTTCATAATTTCAATTCCCTTGCCATGTCTTTCCTCATGCACTTTCAACTACCTATTCGCGATGAGACAGGTACTAAACTCTTGACCTCCCTTTTTCAAACTGACTCCGTGCATATCTCTGACCATATTCATGAGTGGATACAACGACGAAGGATGATCAAGGTAATCATTCCTGACATACTACTAGCGGAATGGTTTACTAAATCACTTTTACCTCCGATCTCTCGCGATGTCACTATGGGTGGCGTGGTCACTGAGGGAGAATCCATTGCTCTGGCTCAATACTTAGATTTGGTTTATTCACAATCTGGTACTTTGTATGATTTTCTTCCGAATGCTGCTTGAGCTAATACCAATACATCTAAGTCATCATCCTCATCTCATGCGGATGGTGTTATTAGTTTCGTCAAAACTCAATCCACTTCCTAATCGACCACACTATCCTCTACCTCCTCCCAAACTCATATCTCTGAGGTGTATGTAGTTCAATCTGCCCCTTCACAACAATCTGGAGGTAAGAAGAAGACAAAGAATAAATCAAAAAATAACAATGAACAACCAAAAAATCAAGCTCAAACACCTGCTACCAAAAAGAAACCACAATGAAAACTGAAATTCCTATGTATCATTTGTGGTGATGATCACTACAATTGAGACTGTCCATGTTGCAATGAAGTGGCCAAACTTTTCCAAGGAAATTCACAACCCATTGTGCTTACTCAACCTTTTTCATAGAAGCAATCCATGGTTGCTCAAACCCCCTCTCCTGGGGGTAGTTCTAGCCATCCTCATGATGAGGCCTCGATGAGTGCACATATTTATATGTTTAATGGTATTAATTTGAACACTCACTCTAAGACATATGACACACCAAGTAACCTTGACAAAGGAAAAGATACTAACGGTACCGGTACTTTACCGGATCCATCACCATCTTCCGTTAGTCTTCCATCAGTTACTCCTCCATCTGGACCACTTCATATTGAGAAACCTGTGTTCGACTCTATCATACACCCTCCTAAGAGCACTATCCACAAAGATACCTTTAATCCTAGTTCATGTGCTGCCCATAACTACAACATTGTTGAAGATTTGGTTCAAGCACTGTGTGCTATGTCTGCGTTAGAAGTTCTACAACACTACCCCAGTCAACGTAGAATGCTCTTGGATGCTATTGTAATTTTTGATCCCAAGTCATCCAACCATATCATGTTTAATCTGGAAAATTATGCGTCTCGACTCTCCCTCCAACTTGCTTTTCAAGTTGATGTTGTTGTTCACAATCAACAAATCCACCGAACTATTCTGGATGAGGGAGCCTCAACTTGTGTCATGTTTTTAGCATGTTGGAAAGGTTTTAAATCACCCGAACTCAAAACATCCCAAATGATGTTACGCGCCTTCAATGGGCAAGGTTTTCATACACATGGACTTTTACAGTCCCTGCCCATCCAATTGGGTGGAAAAATTGTTACTATTGATGTCAAGGTGGTCGATGCTCCCCTCGATTACAACTTGTTACTTGGAAGAAGTTGGTTTTATGCTATGAGTGTCATTGCCTCATCGGTCTTTCGATGTGTACAATTTCCTAATCAAGGCAAAATTGTCACTGTTGATCAGTTGGATTTCTGCACGACCGATGCTCATGTTCCCGCTACCAACAATATTCCTTTCTTGGGAGACCACAAGATCACGTATGAAAGCATTGATGTTGGCTTACTAAAATATTCTAGCCTCATGGGTACCTTCCCTACACCACTTCCACCAACTACACATCACATTGCCACTGTTGATAAGATTTTGACCATGACTTATCAATCTTTGGAATCATCTAAGCCTTGGATTGTACCTAGACCGTTGGAATTCGATGCACTAAGTGACACCGTGCCACTTATTCCACCTGAAAAATATACATTTCTATCCAATCCACTTCTCCCTCATCGGATGAACAACATCTATTGGCACCTAATGGTTCCTCAATGATATCACGATTGAGTTCCTTGTCGTCTGCGATCAATTACATTTCCCCATTTTTTCCCGTGGATGAATCTATCATGGAAATGTTGAGCATTGGTGAGCTACCTCGGGATGATAACCGTCATTGATCCTCTTTTCTTCCCCCTTGTGAAGAAATTCGGGCAGATATACAGTCTATCTCTCGTCCTGATGTCGATTTTTTATCGTCTCCCATACCTTCAACTTTCGATGATTTGGATCCAGTAGTTGACATGGTGATTTCTTTGATAGGGCTATTAGAGCTTGATCTCCTTACCCCTGTCGTGGCCCTCACCATGTGTTCCTTCCAGAGTGATTATCTTCCATCCAACAAAGATCTCTTGGAAGCCATGACCAAGTTTTGTACCTTGACATGGTATCCTTCCAGAGTGTTATTCTCTTGGAATTCATGATCAAGAAGAAGCCATGAGCATAGTTTTCCTCTCTGTAGAAAGATCGTTAAAAAATGAAACAACAATCTGGGGATCGAACCCGAAACCCTGAGCATAGTTATTTTCTTGTGTCAAGCTCGTTAAAAAATGAAATAGTCACCTCTCTTGAACCTTCTTTTCATCCACCCTTCTCCTTTTTCTCATCTAGTCGAGAAATTGGTGACAACCTCAAAGTCGGTGAATGAATTGAAGCTTGGGGGGAATGTCTCCAACCTTTGATGATCATTCTGGAGTTAAGCCACTAGCTTTCAAGATGGGGGCATATCGAGCTTAGTCTTTGTTCTTTCTTGTGCTCGTAAATACATGAGAATGCATCCGGGTAAACTTTTATCTATTTTTCAGACCTGTATGGATAAACAAAAAAGGAACCCCCTGGAGTCGTCTTTAAGCTCTTTTCAGACTCTCTAAACATGAAAAGATTGTCGAGTGATCTTGCTTCCTTTAACACTAGTTAAAAGTTTTGAAAGGGCGTCTTTCAAGTGATAATTTATCTCTTTTTCGACCTTGCGAGACTAACATTACAAAAAAGGACAACATTGGAGTCGTCTTTAATTCATTTTCAGACTCTCTAAACATGAAAAACCATCGAGTTTACCTTCTCTAGACTCGTTAAACAATTATACACTGAAGGGCCCATATGGGACCGAACCCTTACTTCTTCCGGTTTGTTAAACAAAGGAAGAGGAACTTGTCGAAGGTGATTTATATCGAGCATGTGTTACCCNTACCTTTAATCCTAGTTCATGTGCTGCCCATAACTACAACATTGTTGAAGATTTGGTTCAAGCACTGTGTGCTATGTCTGCGTTAGAAGTTCTACAACACTACCCCAGTCAACGTAGAATGCTCTTGGATGCTATTGTAATTTTTGATCCCAAGTCATCCAACCATATCATGTTTAATCTGGAAAATTATGCGTCTCGACTCTCCCTCCAACTTGCTTTTCAAGTTGATGTTGTTGTTCACAATCAACAAATCCACCGAACTATTCTGGATGAGGGAGCCTCAACTTGTGTCATGTTTTTAGCATGTTGGAAAGGTTTTAAATCACCCGAACTCAAAACATCCCAAATGATGTTACGCGCCTTCAATGGGCAAGGTTTTCATACACATGGACTTTTACAGTCCCTGCCCATCCAATTGGGTGGAAAAATTGTTACTATTGATGTCAAGGTGGTCGATGCTCCCCTCGATTACAACTTGTTACTTGGAAGAAGTTGGTTTTATGCTATGAGTGTCATTGCCTCATCGGTCTTTCGATGTGTACAATTTCCTAATCAAGGCAAAATTGTCACTGTTGATCAGTTGGATTTCTGCACGACCGATGCTCATGTTCCCGCTACCAACAATATTCCTTTCTTGGGAGACCACAAGATCACGTATGAAAGCATTGATGTTGGCTTACTAAAATATTCTAGCCTCATGGGTACCTTCCCTACACCACTTCCACCAACTACACATCACATTGCCACTGTTGATAAGATTTTGACCATGACTTATCAATCTTTGGAATCATCTAAGCCTTGGATTGTACCTAGACCGTTGGAATTCGATGCACTAAGTGACACCGTGCCACTTATTCCACCTGAAAAATATACATTTCTATCCAATCCACTTCTCCCTCATCGGATGAACAACATCTATTGGCACCTAATGGTTCCTCAATGATATCACGATTGAGTTCCTTGTCGTCTGCGATCAATTACATTTCCCCATTTTTTCCCGTGGATGAATCTATCATGGAAATGTTGAGCATTGGTGAGCTACCTCGGGATGATAACCGTCATTGATCCTCTTTTCTTCCCCCTTGTGAAGAAATTCGGGCAGATATACAGTCTATCTCTCGTCCTGATGTCGATTTTTTATCGTCTCCCATACCTTCAACTTTCGATGATTTGGATCCAGTAGTTGACATGGTGATTTCTTTGATAGGGCTATTAGAGCTTGATCTCCTTACCCCTGTCGTGGCCCTCACCATGTGTTCCTTCCAGAGTGATTATCTTCCATCCAACAAAGATCTCTTGGAAGCCATGACCAAGTTTTGTACCTTGACATGGTATCCTTCCAGAGTGTTATTCTCTTGGAATTCATGATCAAGAAGAAGCCATGAGCATAGTTTTCCTCTCTGTAGAAAGATCGTTAAAAAATGAAACAACAATCTGGGGATCGAACCCGAAACCCTGAGCATAGTTATTTTCTTGTGTCAAGCTCGTTAAAAAATGAAATAGTCACCTCTCTTGAACCTTCTTTTCATCCACCCTTCTCCTTTTTCTCATCTAGTCGAGAAATTGGTGACAACCTCAAAGTCGGTGAATGAATTGAAGCTTGGGGGGAATGTCTCCAACCTTTGATGATCATTCTAGAGTTAAGCCACTAGCTTTCAAGATGGGGGCATATCGAGCTTAGTCTTTGTTCTTTCTCGTGCTCGTAAATACATGAGAATGCATCCGGGTAAAATTTTATCTATTTTTCAGACCTGTATGGATACACAAAAAAGGAACCCCCTGGAGTCGTCTTTAAGCTCTTTTCAGACTCTCTAAACATGAAAAGATTGTCGAGTGATCTTGCTTCCTTTCACACTAGTTAAAAGTTTTGAAAGGGCGTCTTTCAAGTGATAATTTATCTCTTTTTCGACCTTGCGAGACTAACATTACAAAAAAGGACAACATTGGAGTCTTCTTTAAGTCATTTTTAGACTCTCTAAACATGAAAAACCATCGAGTTTACCTTCTCTAGACTCATTAAACAATTATACACTGAAGGGCCCATATGGGACCGAACCCTTACTTCTTCCGGTTTGTTAAACAAAGGAAGAGGAACTTGTCGAAGGTGATTTATATCGAGCATGTGTTACCCTCCTCATGCTCGTTAAATTAAAAAGAGGTACTCATCTATCTGGATGGGGGGGGGGAATTGAAGGAAGCAAGCCTAGCAATTTTTGAGAACATTACTAGTGACTCCTAGAGTTTCCCTTGAACATGACACTTTGTCTTTGTGTACATCTTAGTCCGCCAAACCTCTACACTGAACCAATCCTCTAAGTTTTTTTTACTCCTTTGGGTCACCCAACGAAAGTCACAGTATCCACTGCATTATTGTGTTTTGGTCCATGTCATGTTTCTGCTATTGTGCCTCAGTGTTCAAGGGAAGTATCTTCCTTGAGATCCATCCATCACAAATATCTTGTTTCAATACCCGTGTTAGTCCATGTTCTTTTGATCTACCAATTACATCTCTGTGTTTGTTTCATGTCATTGATGGGGGATACATCAAGGCCCTCCATCGACGAGTCTATTCTTGTCAACTTCAACACATTATCTAGGAACTAGACTTAGAAACTAGTTAGTACTTTGGGACCTGCATGTCTCAATGGCAGGCCTCCTCACATTCGATAGTGGGTTTACATCATTGACCTCTGATCGGATGATTCCATGGATGTTCGACTTCATCTCATCCATTCACATTTGTTGGAATGTACTAGAGTACCTTGGGAATCATTGACATCAAT
>JZKD02S0393949.1:299041-315260 GCA_000966675.3 Picea glauca | reverse complement strand
GTTTGGTCATTCTGTCATCCTCCGCCTGAGTTCATCGGGATGCCCGTCTAAACCCGTTTTGCCTCTGCGTCTGCATTTTCTTACCCGCGCACCGTGAAGGAAACCCTGACGGGAAAATTGTTTGCTCTTACATTTTTCCATTCTCCACCTGAGTCGCTTTACCATTCCCCATACTTCGTGAATTATGTTTAGCTCTGCGATCGACCTCTGCATTGATTCCCTTTCACGCACCCTGAAACTAGTGGCAAACTCACGGACTGAGCCGTGTCTCCTGTGAAGTCCAAGCACCCTGTAAATGTCTTAACTGTGTTGTGTCTTAGTGTGGACTGTTGTCGTTTTTGGATGTCCATACCCAAATTCCTGTTGTTGTTGTCACCGTGAGTTAACCGAATTGCTATTGTTTTTGTGGCTATCCTCACGTGCGGGAATTGAGTCGGAAGGGGGTGAAGAACCGGGTTTTAAGGCCCTTAGTTGAAGAGGAAGTCTGTCAGGTCTGTGAGAAGCTATTTCCAGGTGAAGGAGTCTGCTGGGAAGTGGTATTCTTCCAGAGAGAGTCCAACACCAGCTACAGAGCTCTAAGACTTTCTGATCCGGCCTGTTGCTGAGAACCAGAGAGGGAGGTGAAGCACTGATGGACTGTGCTTGTGAAGGTGTATACTCCCGGGCGGAACAGGCATATGGGAAATGAGATTCTGTGAGTAGTGGGCGTAAGAAGGCATCCTAGGAAGAATCCTTCCAGTTATTCTGTGCAGTTTTCCCTGTAACCTCAGCCTAGACTAGGATTCCTTGCCTTGGGTGGAGCTTTGTCCCAGCTCGGGGGTGACCCACTACTGAACATGATGAGTAGAATGGTCTGAGGCTGGGAGGTTCGTGGAAGGCCTGTACGTGGTTGGTGGAATTACCACGATTTCAAAGATAAGTATCCGCTTATGCTTAATATTATGTTGTGCATGTCTGTGATGCTTATATGTATCATGTATTATGTTGTGCATATGAATTATTGTTAATGCNGAAGAGGGTGAAATTGTAGGTATAGCTAAAGAATGAAGACCCAAACATTATTGCAATAAAAGAACACCAAGGACAATGTTATTCCAAGGGGGAGGGAATGCAATGTCCCCGTTTTGAAACTTTGGAAATAATGAACTTGATTTGCTAATAAAAGAACAAAGAATGGATGAGCATGAGAACCTAAAGAGGATATTATACCACAAGCGGGGAATGGTGAGGGTGTATAATGGAATTCTGTTGGAACATCAAATCATGATGGTTCATCACACTTCTCCTGGAATCACTCGGTCGAGAAATCAACCTGCATCTAGAAATAGTTGGTCGAGTGATCGAATGGATCTCTACATTGGTCGGTTGAGTTGGTGACAAGCATATCGATTAGACAATTAGTCAATAGTAAAAAATAGGTGGTCAGTGGATTGAACAACTGAGCAATCAACTACAAGTTGAACTTATGGATGATTGGGTCGAGAATTCTTGTCGAGCTGAATAGATAACACATATTGGATGTAGTACCATTGATGGTTATATGTGGACAAAATCTTCCCAATTCCAAGGAATTTGGTTAGATATCGAAGCTATAAATAGTAGAACCGATGGGTCATTATTATCATCATTGTTGTTGTGTACAATATATCCAACATCCATTGTGACATTTTGATCACAATGCATTGTTCTTAAGTGTTGTAACGATGTCTTTAGACACCACCCTTTATCTTTGAAACTTATTACTCTTTGATGATCTAAAATTATGTTTATCGGTTTCATATAAGGTTACACCCAATCCCCAAGATGGTATCATAGTGAATGGTTGTGACCTTTCCTGTTGTCTAAAAATTGTTCCGAGTCTGATATGTTGTGTGATTGACTTTGGGATGGTGATTTACAGACTATAACTTGTGGAAACAAATCTGATCTGTCTAGATATCGAATATTGCTTCAAATACCAATCCCATAATTTTGAATGGATCAAAGTATGTAGTGTGGGAACTAGAAATGGAAACCTTTCTGAAGAGTAAAGGATTGTGCTAGTATATAAAGGTTATGATTCTAGATACAACATATGGTCAGGAAAAGTTTTTTTTTTTATGGAAATAAGGATGAGGTTGTAGGGATCATCATGACCTATATCTCACGGGAGATTCATTTTCACATTAGTGGAATCAAATTCCCTCATAAATTCTAGAAGAAGTTGAAGTTCTTGTTCGAAAGAGTCGATGGAATCCACGTCATGAAATTCGAGAAAGAGTTGACCTCTCTCAATCCTCATCATTTTGAAAAAATAGAGGACTATTTTGTGTGTGTGAAGGAACTGTAATTAAAATTGAGCATATATGGAAATAATTATCAGAAGAAATACAAACAACTCATCGAGCTAGTCCTGATTAATTCGAGAACACCATTCAATGTGTTCATTTCGAATTTCCACACCAACTAGAAGGAACGCAAGGAATATGGTAAGGATTACACATTTGAATCTTTCTATGGCCTATTGATCATTGATCAACATATATTGCTTGATGAAGGAAAGCTTGGTGGTAAATATCAAGCCCACTTACTCAAGAGGAAGGGAAAGCTGAATCACAAGGAAAGAGGATGGTTTGATACCCCTATATAGAGACTTGGATTCCTTGACCATAAACCTAAAGGGTAGATAGATGCACCCTTTCAGAGTTGAAAGAAGAAGACATGTTAGTACTATGGAAATACTAGACATGTGGAGAAGGTTTGCTATAATAAGAAAGATGACCTAGAGGAGAAGATTAAATTCCTTGAAGGAGATTTGTCGGTTGTTCGTCGACCTATTTACAATTTCACCTTCCAAGTCATAAATTCTCAATCATTTTTGTCTCATTCTCTGTAGAATGAATGGGTATTTGACTCTGGGTGCACTCATCATTTGGATAAGGACACTTCCTTGTTCACCTCTTTAGATGAAGCCATGGAGAGGAAGATTTATGTATTTGATGATTTTTCCCTCGATATTGTTGGTCAAGATGATGTTTCATGTTAACATGGGATAATTGTAAACGTATATCACATACCAAACCTTGTTTCCAATATGTTATTGGTTTCTCAATTAACACGGATAGGTAAAATTATGGATTTTTTGCCAGATAGGTTCTTTGTTTGAGAATTGAAGAAAGGTCGGTTGATTGTCACCATAGGGTTTCTTGACCTGAAGGAAAATTTGTGTAAGTTCTGTGACACAAATCGACCCAACGTTGAACCTACTTCTCTTGTTGCTCAAAATGATGAAAGAAGTAGAACTTGGAATGAATGACTCAAAAACATAAATTTTTTAAGTCTGCAGTGGATGGAAAATCAGAATATGGTTACTGTTTTACCTAAATTTTTTCCTCTTGATGGACTTTGTAAAGGATGTGTGCTTGGAAAGCATCATCGGGCACCCTTTGACTCTATAAAAGCGTTGTGAGCATAGAACCTCCAAGAGATAGTTCAAAATGATATTTGTTACATCAATATGCCTTCCTTAGTAGGTGCAAGGTCTACCTTGACTTTCATTGATGATCTATCTCGTTTCACTTGGGTTTATTTTCTGAAGAACAAGAATCTTGTCTTTGAAAAAGTTCAAAGAATTCTGAGCCATTATTGAAAAGCAATGTGATCGACCCATAAAGTTCCTGAGATCATATAATGGTGGTGAGTATGTATATTGACCTTTTGAAGAATACATGGTTCAATATGGTATTGACTGGTAGTAATTGATTCCTCATACACCTCAATAGAATGGCATTGAAGAATGCAAGAATCATACATTAGTCGAAAATGGATAGATGTATTTTGTAGGCCAAATATTTTCCGCCTCACTTCTTGACTGAAGCTATTTATTATGCAAGTTATCTTCTCAATCTCATCTCCACTCAAGTTTTTCCTTTGGTGACTCCAGTTGATGTATAGTTTGGAAGTAATCCTTTATTCAACCACCTTTGTGTGTTTGTATGTGTTTCGTGGGATCATATTTCTAATGATTTCATAAAGAATTTGGATGCAAAGAGTCATGCTTGCATCATGATGGGATACTCTAAAGAGTCTAAATCCTATTGACCAGTTGATCATATCAAATGAAAAATCATTATCAAATGAAATGTATGGTTTGATGAGAAGTATTTTGGCATCATGTTGTTGAATAACTCTTGTATATTGTTATAGGATGATCACTCTGATGTTGTTTCTAACTCTAGTTCTCATATTCTATTTTTTATTCTTTTTATTGGATAGTCGAACTATGTTCCTATTTTGACTCGATCGTTGACCTCCGAGTCGACTAGTTAGTCAATATTTTCTTCGACAAGTTTTCCATCTCTATTGACTAAAAATTTTCATACTTTTGATCATCCTTCTGCAGTGAACAACAATTCACCCCTTTCTTGTCTACCTTGATGGGCTACCAAGACCATTGAATTTGTTGGACCTCATGTCGGTGATATTTCTTTAGGCCGACAAAATCACAATCAGAAGCAACATGAAAACATTTCATTGATGACTCATGTACTTGAAACTTTTGATCTTTTTACCTACTCAAACACACAAGGACAACCTGAATGGGAGTAGGCTATGCAAATAGAATCAGATTCTTTGTCAAAGAATCACTCTTGGGATTCAATCCCCCGACCATAAGGAAATAATGTTGTGAAGTGTCGATGGGTATACTAGACTAAATTTACCTTTGAAGGTGTTGTTGAGTGTCATAAAGCTCACTTGGTTGTGAACTAATTTTCTCAACAAGAAGGCATTGACTACATTGATACATTTTCCATGTTGCAAAGATGAACTTTGTTGGATTGATTCTTTATCTTGCTTCTCTATTTGGATGGAACATTCATCAAATGGATGTGAAGAGTGCCTTTCTTCATGGTGAACTATCTGAAGAAATTTTCATGGAACAACCTCCTAGTTTTGTGACAGATTCTAACCTAGTTTATCAACTCAAGAAGTCTCTCTATGGTTTGAATCAAGCTCCTAGAGCTTGGTATGCTAAGAGTGACAATTTCTTTCTTCGACCCGGTTTTAAACTTTGTGAATCTGATCACAAAATATATGTACTCCATACTCATGGAAACACCTTGATTATTGTTGTATATGTTGATGACCTTGTCATAACTGGTATTAATATTGACGTAATTCTTAGATTGAAGAAGCAACTTGTTGACTCATTTGACATGAAAGATCTTGGCATTCTGCATTATTTTTTGGGTCTTCAAGTATTAACATTATTTGATGGTTTTTTTTTTTTTTTCAATCTAAATATGTAATGGATATTTTGACATATTTAATATTTCATAGTGTAAGCCATGTGCTACTCCTTCTCAATTTGGAGTAAAAATGAGAAAAAATTGTCAAACTCCCAAAGTCAATGCTACACTCTATCGAAAAATGGTTGGAAATCCCATTTATATTACTCACAATCGACCTAACATTTCCTTTGTTGTTAATGTGGTTTCTTAGTTTATGAAGGATCCCAAAGAAATCCATCGGAAAGAAGTAAAAATAATTTCCCGTTATCTCAAGGGTACCACTCATTTTGGTATCCAATATTGTCAAAGTTTAGATTTACTAATTTGGCTTCACCGACTCTGACTAGGCTAGTGACAGTGATGATCGGAAGCCCACTTCTGGCTATGTGTTTCACTTCAGCACTAGACCATTGGTTTGGTTGTGCAAGAAACATAAGGTAGTCTCCTTGTCAAATACAAAATAAGAATATTGTGGCGTCGTTCATGCAAGTACAGAGGTAGTCTGGATTCACCAACTTCTGGGTGAACTTGGATTTCCTGTTTAGACCTTGAATACCATCTACTATGACATTAAGAGTGTCATTCAAGTTGTTGTAAATCCTATTTCTCATAGTAAAATGAAGCATGTTTGGCTCCATACTCACTATTTGAGATAGTTGGTTCATGGGAACATTGTCTCTCTTGTTTATTGCATAACATATGATCAAGTAGCTGATATGATAGCTAAACCATTATCTAAAGCTAGTTTTATCAATATCCATAAAATACTTGGGATTTAAGAAGCTACAACTATGGGGGGTTTCCTACTGACGCAATTTCACCTTGTGAATATCTAGAGCCATGTGCTAATGGGGGGGTGTAGGAACATCAAGTTCTAAGGGTTAATCACACTTCTCTTGGAATCAATCGGTTGGGAGTTCGACCTACATCTGGAAAAAATTGGTTTGGTGATTGATCGGATATCTACATCAATCGGTATAGTAATCGACAAGATTTTTGGTCGGTCAGTGGATCGACCAGTCAAGAAATCAACTACGAGTTGGATGCATGGATGGTCACGTCGAGCATTCTTGTCGAGCTGACTAGACAACACATATTTGATGGAATCAACTCTAAGCACCAATGGTTATATGTGGAAACGATCTTCTCGATTCCAATAAAATTGGTTAGGTCTTGAAGCTATAAATAGAAAAATTGATGGCTCATTATTGTCATGGTTGTTTTTGTGTACAAGATTTCCAACATGATTTGTGATGTTTTGATCACAATGCATTGTGCTTAAGTGTTATAACGATGTCTCTAGACATCACCTTTTATATTTGAAACTTGTTCCTCTTCGATTATATACAATTTGGATTATATATTTCATATAATGTTACACCCAATCCCCAAAAAAATCTGCATGCCTATAATCCTTTATCACTTTTATACTAATCTTGCCATTATCCTTCAGTCTATTGAGCCTAGTCTATAGTCCACATAGGAGATAAGAGGAGTGGATGAAATCAACTTCTAGATCTAAGCCGTCACCTCCTACATTCTAGAAAATTTGTCCCCAACAAAAAAAATTGGTTTAGGACTCTTCCTTGCCATCTTTCACTCATGAAAAGAGGGATAATTCGAATGGGAAAAGAGAGTTGATTTTTGGAGAATATAGAAGAGAGGAAAACAAAGTTTTTTCTTAGAAAAAGAAGGCTTCATACTATGGTATGGAACAACCATGAAATAAATCCATTAGAACCTTAAGAAGAGCCAAGAACTAAGAAAATTCTGCTAGAGTTAATGGAAAACAACTTGGACCTTTTTATTCCTACATTGAAAATACTAGAGGGAGGGACTTCTAAGGTACTATGGAGAAGAGAAGGAATATTTCTCCTTTTTTTGTATGGGGTAGGTAATGTGGGTACCAAAGAGTTGTTCTATTTTCAAAACCTCAGTGGTGAGATACTTGGTCAATAATATTCTTTCTCTTGTTATAGAGAGACTACCTTGAGAATTCTACATTATTCTGTTTTTCCCTTATGGTATCATAGCTTGGATAGGAAGTGGTATCCACAGAGGACTACCTACGGTCTGGTGGAAAATTGCAATGTCTCAATTAGTTGCTTGGCCTTCAGTATCCAACACAAATATGTACTTCATATTTCTCTAGAAGTTTGTCATTATTTTTGGTATAAGAAATATTTTACTTATGAATAGTTGTAATTAATTCCTACAGACTTTATAGCTCCATTTTTTTTGCTATTATGATTTTACTACCAAGGGGTTGAATTTAAGAAAAGTAGTTATAGTCTATAGAATTTCTTTTTTTGTATTGACTCATTTCACGAATGAGTTGGTTAGCTATAGAAAATCTTTAATGGAAAATATAGATATCCCATTAGTTTCAAACCCACAAAATATGTGGTTAAACTCGAAGATAGCTTGAAATTTGTTGCTCAATGTTTATTGGTTAAGTTTATCTTTGCAAAGAAAAGTCGTAGCCTTACAGGGAATACAACCAACTTGCGGATACCCTGTCAAAGGAGGCTCTATATTTGGATGATGGATTACTGGTGATCAATGAATTTCTAGAGGGGGGGGGCTTGTCCAAAGGTTTCATGGTCAATCTATTGAAACTATTGATGGTAACATTATTTGTTTGTCTTATGAATACAAGTAATGTAACGATTAATGAAGAGTGATAAATTTTATGTGTTTTTGTCTCTATTGATCAGTCCATGTCTAGTTATATTTGGTTTAAAATGTTATGAATAGTCATGTTTATTAATCCAAAGATGTTATCGATGTGCCAGCTGCTTTTTGTATATTTTAATTCTCATGAATAACAAATATACTTATTTTTTCTTCGGAAAAAAAAAAGTCATGGCCTATTGAATCCATGCTTACTATATGCATATCTATGGCGATTGGAGAAGGCGTATTCATGCTTACTCTATGCATATGTAGGGAATATGTTAAATTTGTGCCAGAGTGAGAGAACTCATGTTGTACATAGTTGTATTCTTCTCCTCACTATGGTCATTCAAAATATTGCTTTCCATATGTATACTTCGTCACTTGGATCAAGGGTGGAAAGGTTGGAAACCTATATTTTATTGGCATTTGTACCACTGGTGCCCTTCTATGTTCCACCCATTATAGGGATATCTTTAGTAGGGAAATAATAATATTAATTCCATCTAGGGAATTATCACTGAAAAATATAAAAGAGTTTCATAGAGCAGTGGAATTTCTCCTCGAGCATCCACAAATTTTGACATCACGTGGGATGTTGGAATTTTTCTTAAATATTATAGATGTCACAGTTGCAATGGAGCTTCAAGTTTCACTTATGAAGGTGCAATTATTTGGTCTAATATTTTTATGATCATGTTCTTTGTCACCTTGTTTTGATGATATATGCTCGTTTTTGGGATTCTTTTAATGGAAAAGACAAAATTATTTTTAGATGATTAATATCAATATCCAAGGAAGTATCTCTACCTCCTATTTTCCTCCTTGTATCTATTCATTGGATACTAGGTTTGGAGAGTCTTTCTTTGTAGAAGGAAATGAAATATTTCCTTATCTCTATGACCTCTAGCTTATACCCATCAGGTTTTTATCTATTTTGGTGTTTAGTTACATGAAAGGGGATTCTCATAGTTATTGTGAGGATGAGATGCAATGTTCGTGATGAATATAATTTCTTGTTCAAAGTGGTGTTTATTGGAGATTTAGGAGTAGGGAATTCAAATCTTCTTTCCAAATTTACTCATAAAGTGTCCTCACCAGATTTCAAATCTACCATCGATGTGGAGTTTGCAACTCAAACAATCCAGGTAGATATGGGATATAGTTGGCCAAGGGAGGTACCTGGAAATCACAAGTGCATATTACAAAGATGTTTTGGGATCCTTGTTATTGTATGATATTATAAAGAATTCCACTTTTAATAACATGAAGCAGTGGATCTAAGAAATGAGAGACTTTTTTTGATGTTGGTGGGTAATAAATCTAACTTGAACCATCTCAGGGTTGTGCCAATATATGAGGCACATGATTTTGCCAAAAAAATAGGTTATTTCTTTCATGGAAACATTTTCATTGGAGTATACAAATGTGGAGAAATATTTTCAATCTATTCTTAATGAAATCTATGACACTGTGAAAAGGAAGTCACTTGCAGTAGAGTAGGCAACCTTGGTTGGTCCTAGTCATGGAACTCCACTTATTGTTCACATCAACATAGAATAATGGAAGTATAGTAGAAGAGTGGATGAAGAACGTTGGTTTGAGAACATATATTATCTTTTCCTTTACCTAACCTTTTGTCATATGTAGATAAGTACAAGATGGGAAAAATATTTCTGGACTAAATTATGACTTTTCATATGGGTATATCAAATAGGAAATATACATGGATGTACTAATGGAGGGAATAACAATGCATCAACACTAATAATTGGATCCCATTCGGTAATAACACTAGATCTGAAATCTGATGTTTATAATCAGTTGAAACCAGTATGTATGTTGAGACAACGTTTTGCCAATATTACCTAACTCTTTGTTGACTACATGAAACCGAGCTACTTCCATGACTAAATTCTTTGTGCCTTTCAAAATTTCACGAAAAATCCTCTTTTACATGTTTTAGTCTTATTTTAGTCTTATTTAGTCTTATTTTACATGTTTTACATGTCAATATTGAATGATACTCTCAAGCATCCCTATGATCAATATGGATGTACTTCCACTAAACAATGCATGGCTAGAAAAATAGATCAAAAAGAGAATCTAAAATTTTATATCTTTCATACTAGTTTAGGATTGATTTGACGTTACAAATGCTGCAAACACTCAAAGGATAACAAAATGAAGTCTTCACTCACTACTAATATACAAGTTCCTTTAGAAATAAACAATAGCCACTCAAAAGAGATAGGACATTGATTACATTTGATTACATTGGCCTCCTAACTTCTATGTCATTGAAATATTTTTACCTGACTATATTTATCATCCTTCTTTAAATCTTAAAATGTAATCTATACCACTATTTACACACCAAATTAATAGTTCGATTTGTATGGATTCTATAAATGAAAGGTGTAACCATTTTTGTCTTCTAGTGAATGTCAACCAACCACCACTAGTTAATCATTAGTGTGGATCATTAGTTCCTTGACTTTTTATTCCTTGTTGTTTTAGGGAAAACCACGTATAATTGTGTAAGAACATACTATACATACTTCTTTCCAACTTGATCATTTGCTTACAATGCCATGTTGTAAATAGTGTATAATAAGAAGGTGTATCCACTATTGCATTGGACTTCCAAGAATTTTTTATGATAAAATGTTAAACGAGAGTATTAAAAGTTTTGATAATAAAATGTAAAATGATATTGAAAGGGGAAGTATAATACTCGTATAATATTTTAAGACCTTACGGCTAATCACAATGCATGGGATATAACAATGATCATTTTTCATAGTACATGTGAGTGTGAATACTGTCTTCATTGCATAGTGGCATGTTGACTTTGACTAGAATTATGATACTTGCCTTGTGAAAGTTGTAGCTTCTTCAGACAATTGGATGGTATCTTTTCAATCCATAGAATGTCTCCAACCTAGAAGTCTTTATAGAGACTCTTCAGGACCCACTAAGCAATTTGCCAACTTAAGTAGGCACTGGATCTAAATTATATGCTTCCAGAAAACCTTTCTAAAGATTTACGCTATCGGTGCCACTAGAGATAGATCTACTGACATCTGCATAGCATGTATGTCACTAACAACTACTACTATTTTAGCACTTTCTGATGGAAGGAAAGAAGTGTAGTATAGGTTATGAAGTTGTAGAATATGCCAGTGGTCGCACCATCGAGTAATATTATGCATTGAAAAAACATACCACAATTTATGTGGTGTTGTTTGGGGCTCACTTCTCGGGCTATTGGTATGCTTATTTACAACTTGAAAAAGCTTGAAGATATGCAGGTATTGCATTAGCATATGATTATATGACCTAGTTTTTCATGCATTCTTTTTGGCTATAATAGAACACCTACTGAGGTGGGTGAAAGATGCTATCCTAGTAAAATATATACCAAAGAAATCTATGGACATGCAACACAAGTGTTAGTATATTGCATTTTCATGGAAAGAATGGTGCCTACCAACAACTTTCGAGGAAGGACGAGAAGTAAGAAAAAGAATGATGTGAGAGTGGGAAGTGCTAGTTAAGCAGTAGTAAAGTCAAAAGGTCAAAAGGTGGTGACATTAGTGAAGCACTAGTGAAAGAAAAAGGTGAGAAGCAGCCATGATAGGGTAAACTAGGGAATAAAAGAAGCAAAAGGAAGGAGACAATGAGGAAGGGACCCCGCAACTATAGTCTATAGGATGAGAAGACCTAGACCAATGTCTCAAGGGAGAGGCACAACAATAAGATTCATATCAAGTTGAGTCTTACCTGACATAATGACCTAGAGAAAGCCAATCATCACTGAGGAAAACATGGTGAGAGGAAACCAAAAGGGGGAAGAGAGAGAAGAGGAGCTAAGAAAGACTACCCCATATAGGAGAGGAGAGGAGGCTAAAAAGGTGAAGAAAAGGTGTTGTTAATTTCATAAGGGACACTAACAATGGAAGGCCCTATCCTCACAAAGATCACATTCTCAGACATGGCTTGATTCAAATCATATTAAAATATGGGAATATTTTGAGGTTTGTGTAATCACAAACCACCAATGTAAGACTATGAAGAGAAGGCAAGGCTTGCCGCGAGTATCTGGAGGATGTAAGTTTGAGGAGAAGAAATGTGAGTAGGGGGAGGAGATATTTCCCTAAGAATATCATGGTAGGTGAGAGGAGGAGAAGGATCAAGAGAATAAAATGTAGGCTAAGCTAGGAAAAGAGTATGATCTACATAGGTGGACTTTAGAGGTTGATTGGGAGGAGAAGGAAGATTCATCAAAGCCACAAAATTTCACAAAGGAGACCAAGGGATGGGACTTGGTTTCAATGTTAAAGAGGGGAATGAATGAAGTGGCATCTCACTAAATGGAATAAGTCTTGCCTTCATGAAGAACAAGAGAGCACCTGTGAACCTATAAGGAGATGGCCATAATTGCATCCAACCATGGGTGACCAAGGTGGATGTTATACTCCAAGTCTCTTTGAAGTACTAAAAAGTGATGTACAATATCTTGTGGCCAAGACTCAAGGCGGCCATAATATCTTTGAGATATTTTTTCTTAGATGTGTTGAATCCTTAAAGGGTCCAACAATCAAAATAAAAGCATTTAGCACCAAGAAAATGACACACAAGAGCTATTTTGATGTTTTGGGTATATCCCATATCAATGATAGCTCATTTGATCTTGAGTCATTGTGACAATTCTAGATGAAGAACATGTTTACCATATTGACCTTGTGTTCCTCTAGGGAAGGAATGGGAGAGAGATCAAAGGAGAGAGAAGGGGATTCATCTTGGGTGAGCTTAAGGGAGAGATCATAGAGGGATTTGTTTTAATTAATGTTTTCTTTAAATTTAGATGTGTTGAATTGCACATATTTGTATGAGTCGTCGACCGATCTTGACGTCGTAGATCCCTTTCCCATGGATTGAGCAGAATTTTTGTGAGCCACTTGTCCCTTGTGAATGAGGAAAAGAGATTGCAAAGGGGATTGATTTGTGCATGTGGAGGAGAAGAAGAGCATGCATGTAGAGGATCCTGCAACTGTGCATAGAGTTATTTAACTCATCGTGTACTGTATGTACAGAAATTTAAAAGCACAGATTCGTGACCTTCGAACAGGGTGACATGGATGAAGCGTTTGTGCTTATGACCATTCGATATAAAGAGGTGGAATCTTATGCCACCGAGAGACTGGTTTTTCTAAGACAAGAAGGCAGCATGCCAAGAAACATAACATTTTTCTAGATTCCATTGGATCGCTTTTCGGATTCGATGACAATCTTCAGTGGACAGACGTTGACACTATTGTTAGTTGTGAGCATGATGTTGTCAAGAAGGTCCACTCTGGGCACATGTGGGAAAGGTGCAGCACGTGGACATGGAATCTTAGGTCATGGTTTTAACTGATTTTTTATTATTATTTTAAAATAGTTATATTAAGTCTTTAAAAGAAGAGGTAATGAGTAATTAGTGATAAATAAATTTATTTTTTAAATTGTTTATCCTTGGATTGTTAAAGCCAAATTAAGAACTAATCATAGAACATAGTAACATAATTGATTCTTGACCTACTTCATGTTGATTTTTCACTACGCTAGGCTCAAGCATGAAATTTATTCCAATTTTAGCGTTTTACTTGAACCATAGACATTTGCAGTTACACCATAAACAATTTTCTACAGTAACCAAGATCACAAGAAGAAATACCATGCACAAGTACACAAGAAGTATCCTAGGAAACCCTTCTCAACAAGAGAAGAAAACCCAACCAATCCTTTGCTATATTCTTCAAGAGAAAGACCTCCAACACCATAAACCTAGCACACAAAAGGGTGCTCAAAAAACCAAGAAGACTAGCACCCAAGAGACGTCCACACTTCATCCCTAGAACAAGTACTTGCTGAAATTTCCAAACTCACTTGTGTGTTGTTGTTTCCTCAGTGGGGAAATCACCTTTGCTTATATTAGACTGGACACATCAAAAGAGGTTTCTATTGGCACAACAGGGCCGACCTCAATAACTCAAAATATAATTAATAATTACCATATTAATTATCTTTTACATTAATTATCTTTCACTTWATGGTGGGGCTGACCTGTACCCTTTACATCATAATTAGGGTTACAAGTAAGTTTGACTCTTAGACAATATAGCAARGGATCTCACACATCCACTAGTGCTCAGCCACTAGGGGCACATCCACCTGTGCTCAGCCACAGGGACGTCCAAGTYAACAGATCTCTATCTCACTGTGTCTCACAGGAGAATCATCAGAATACACACTCACTAGTTCTCAGCCACCAGGATCATGTCCACTTGTGCTCAACCACAGGAATGTCCTACTCAATAAATCTCTATCTCACCAAGTCTCGCGGGAGAATCATATGGAGTATCACATAATCTCAACCTTGTGCACAGAGGAGAACAATAAACCCATAACATGGGCTCCTTCACCCCTCACAGGGGTACACATCGTTTCATCTCAAACGATACACCCATCTCATGGGCATCTTCCCTTCTCAGGGGCACACAACATTTCATCTCCATCTCAGAGAGAACGACACACAACTCATGGGCATATTCCCTACACAGGGGCACACATCGTTCCACCTCCATCTCAGAGAGGAACTACACACCCATCTCATGGGCACACCCAACTCATGGGCTCTCTCTCTCAGGCCGAATCACTCAGTCTGTGTCCTAGAGGATGTCTCACGCAACTGTAATCATCAACACTCCCTCTCATCTAGGGAGGCATTCTCCACCGGGCCAAGTCTCTCATGGAAGTACTCGAACTTCGTCTTGGATGTAATCATCAACACTCCCTCTCAGCTAGGGAGGTATTCTCCACCAAGCCAAGTCTCTCATGGAATTAATCAAACTTCATCTTGGCAAGCAGTTTGGTGAAGATATCTGCAATCTTCTCATGGGTATGAAGGTATTGCACGTGTATTGCTTTCCTCTGCACCATGTCTCTGATATAATGATATTTTATCTCAATGTGTTTCGATCTATCATGAAACACAAGGTTCTCAGAGTGCTTCACACATCTCTGGTTATGACAATGAATAATGGTAGGATCCATCTCATGATCAAATAAATTTGTCAAAAGTTTTTGAATCCACACTGCTTCGCGGACTGCCACACTCAATGCTATATACTCTACTTCTACGATACTCAAGGCCACAGAGCTTTGTTTCCTACTACACTAGGAAACCATGGAAAATCCCAAGGTAAAGCAACAACCAGAGGTGCTCTTCCGGTCCATTGTGCTCCCTTCCCAATCTGCATCGATGTATCCCTGCAAACTCAATTCTACACTGGAGGCATATCTCAGGCCATATCCAATTGTGCCTCATAGGTATATCAACACAACTTTCACTGCTATCCAATGAGTCTTTCTCGGCTGACTCATGAAATGAATAAGTACATTCACTACATAGCATATATCAGGTCTAGTGTTAACCAGATACATCAATGATACAATCAGTTGTCGGTACAAGTGTGGATCAATCTTGCCTAAATCAGCATCATTCATTTTCTTTAAATCCATCACCATTGGTGTAGGCATGGATTTTCCTTTTTTCATACCGAACTTCTTCAATATATCCACTATATATTTTCTTTGACTCAAGAAAATCTCATCAGTCCTCTTCCATACTTCTAGTCCCAAGAAGTAGTGCATCATACCTAGATCCTTCATCTCAAATTTAGCAGTCAATGCTTGCTTGCATTCAACAATGAGTCTCTCTGAGCCGATGAGGAATAGATCATCCACATACACGACTAAGATTAAGCACTTGTTTCCAACAATGTGATAATATAGGTTTGGATCAACAACACTCTTGCTGAAGCCCAAACTCATCATGAATCCATCCATTTTCTCATACCAAGCACGAGGTGCTTGCTTTAGTCCATATAGTGATTTCTTCCACCTACACACATGAGATTTCTCGTTGTGTATCACGAATCCTTCTGGCTGTTGGATATAAACTTCTTCCTCAGTCTCACCATTGAGAAAGTTTGTCTTTACATCCATCTGATGTAGTTTCCAACCCATGGATGCAACTAGTGAAATGATAGCATGGATGGAAGTGTATCGGGCTACTGGAGAAAATGTCTCATCATAGTCAACTCCCTCTACTTGTGAGAATCCTATGGCTACAAATCTCTCTTTGTATTTCTCGATACTTCCATCAATTGCATGTTTGATCTTATAGATCCACTTGGAAGTCACTACAAACATCCCTTCTGGTC
>JZKD02S0393949.1:206596-221847 GCA_000966675.3 Picea glauca | reverse complement strand
GGAATGCTCTGTGCGCCGTAGATTTGGGCGCCACGATCTGGACCATCGAAAAGTGCATGGAACATAAAATCGGGAGCGAAGAAACATGAGTTGGGAAAAAAACTTAGGATAAGAGTATTTTTATGGGTTTTTCCCAAACTTTCACATAGACACCATCAAGGGACCCCGAACAAACTATTCTTTAGGCATTTGAGATATGGTGTAACATTTTTCATCCAGCTGGTTTTATTGGAATGGAGAAATAAAGAAAATAACCTACATGCTAACCTATCTTCCTATGACAGTTAACCCAGATTAAACAGTTGGGTTAATAAATTACTTTACCTAGGGGCTATCTGACCAGGATTAGACAATCTGGTCAAATTTATTCACTAATCTAACCTAAGGGCTATCTGACCAGGATTAGACAGTCTGGTCAGATTTATTCACTACCCTACCAACACTAAATTTAAAAAGAACTTGGCCATGCTTGAAAGGTATGGCCAAGTTACTATTATTGCATGGGGCTTCCATCTCAATTCTTTTATGCCCTCTTTTCTTTTTCTTTTCTTTTCTTTTTTCTTTTCTTTTCTTTTTTCTTTTCTTTTCTCAAATTATTTGCAGAATGAAAAATCATTTGTCAACAAAAATACTAGAAACAGATAATATCTCAGTCACCAGTTGATCCCGTAAATTATAGGGTGATAGTAGTGCTTATGAAATTGCACCTAGAGTGAATGAATCTTGATGCATAACTTATCTAGCAGTTCCAAATAAGTGTTGAATTTGGAAATTATAGAGGTCATTAAATGATCCATACTTTTCTTTCTTTATTCTTCCTCCACTCTCTATCATTCTATTTATTTTGTAGTAGTAATGTTTTTTGTCTTTCTTTCTCAACAATTTGTCTATGTTGAGAATATTTCACTTTTTAATACACCTGACCCCCTAAGTACCTTTTAAGGGATGGGGTATTAAAAATTTTGCTTCTTCTTAAACTTCTTGAGGTCTACTCTAGAGGGAACCAACGTCTCCATCTTGTAAAAATATTTCCAGCGACTATAAGTATGCCCAAAGTCGACCTCAGAGTCAAAATTTATGGCCTTCCAAAGATATTGGCCCTCATTGGCTAAGTGTCACCTCACTACCACGTGGCATCCACATGGATTCCTAGCCCATGTGTCATCTGATGTCGCACAATCATGGCTCTGATGTGGCACTTTCCATATGGCTCACCAACCCATGGTTTCGACTCTACAGAACCTTTCGTCGTCATTGTCAGGAATATCATTCCGATGGGTTGTAAATACCCCAACCAAAAGATCTGAAGACGATCCATTAATTGGACCCATCCTAGATCCTATGGTCCTCAGGTCGAGCATCCAACGACCCTAATTTTTTCAACGATACTAATTACCGCAGAGGTTAACGTCCCATTATTTGATATTCTTTACGGTGGAGGTATGATACCCACCATGATCCAGGACTGAGATTTAATCCCACCCGCTCACTTATCAACAATTATCGTTTCTCTCCATCCTTCATCATTTTCTATGATTCTTTCGTCGCCTATTCATCAATGCATGGTTGAGATTTATTAACCTATAGATCCAAAGACCGATATCTAAGGAAGTATCTCTTAGGGCCTTTTGCTCGACTGGGTTCACTTTTATCTTGAAAACCAATAACGTAGTGACATCTCTCACCACTTGGACATGTTGGTTTCCATGTTGGCACCTGCACATCATCGTGACATCATTTTTCTTCCTCTACTCTTGGAAGAGTCTCTCAACAATCAATTATGGAGATCACTCTCACCTAATGGCATATGAATGACTCTCATCACATCGTCGATTCCTTTATCATTGTCAACATTCTTGGCCAATACATAGCCTTGCCAACCCTTCAAACTCCGAAGAAAGAGAGATATATAACTGTTTCCATATCTAACCATCCAACTCATGGTCTGTGCTACAAAGGTTTTTGGATCCTTTGGGGACCACTCCTAGCTCGACAACCATTCCATTGGTGACACGCATCACCCTTAAGGACACACTAGTTTCCCAACTATCCTAACATGTGGCCCTGCCACTTCCTACCACCCGGGGTGACATGTGGCATACATAATTCAACATGGGGTTCTATCTCAAGAAGCCCGAGTCACCTTGACACGTGGCACAATATTTTTTGAACATGTAGTGCCATCACCACCTGATATGTATCATTCATATTCCTACAGATTCTCGCCTATAGGTGCCAAGTCATCATGATACATGGCACAATCCTTGCTTGACATGTGCCACCATCCACGTCACCCTCTTAATCCCTTTGGTAGGAGATCAATGATATATATATCCTTTTAGAGTTCCTCCAATCATGGCAGATCAACAATCCAAATATCCTCTCAGAGTCCCTCCATCCACGACAGATCAATGGTCCATATATCCTCTCAGAGTTCCTTCATTCATGAAAAATCAATGGTCCATCTATCCTCTCAGATCTCTTCCATTGGAGTATATCTCCATAAATCACTTCGAATAGAAGCCTATGGTGAATGGTCAGGATCTCTTTATCAGATATTTAACGACAAAGATTAAGACACTTGTCATTAGGTATGAAATTGACAAGGCTCGTACTTTTCCTATCCTACAAATTGCAAATTAACACGTGTCCACTTATGTACACATTGGTTGCCACTTATCCTAACTCGTGTCCCTGCCACCTATGATGAAATGTGGCACTCATAAACCGATATAATGTCCTATCTAAAAACTCAATTCTTCTTGACACGTGGCATAATTCCCATGTGACACATGGACCTATTTCCATTGACCCATGGACCTCCCATGTTTGTCTTATGAATACAAGTAATGTACTGATTAATGAAGAGTGATAAATTTTATGTGTTTTTGTCTCTATTGATGAGTCCATGTCTAGTTATATCTGGTTTAAAATGTTATGAATAGTCATGCTTATTAATCCAAAAATGTTATCGATGTGCCAGCTACTTTTTGTATATTTTGATTCTCATGAATAAAAAATATACTTATTTTTTCTTCGGAAAAAAAAAAAGTCATGTCCTGTTGAATCCATGCTTACTATATGCATATCTATGGCGATTGGAGAAGGTTTATCCATGCTTACTCTATGCATATGTAGGGAATATGTTAAATGTGTGCTAGAGTGAGAGAAATCATGTTGTACATAGTTGTATTCTTCTCCTCACTATGGTCATTCAAAATATTTCTTTCCATATGTATACTTCATCACTTGGATCAAGGGTGGCAAGGTTGGAAACCTATATTTTATTGGCATTTGTACCACTGGTGCCCTTCTATGTTCCACCCATTATAGGGGTATCTTTAGTAGGGAAATAATAATATTAATTCCATCTAGGGAATTATCATTGACAAATATAAAAGAGTTTCATAGAGTAGTGGAATTTCTCCTCGAGCATCCACAAATTTTGACATCATGTGGGATGTTGGAATTTTTCTTAAATATTATAGATGTCACAGTTGCAATGGAGCTTCAAGTTTCACTTATGAAGGTGCAATTATTTGGTCTAATATTTGTATGATTATGTTCTTTGTCACCATGTTTTGATGATATATGCTCATTTTTGGGATTCTTTTAATGGAAAAGACAAAATTATTTTCAGATGCTTAATATCAATATCCAAGGAAGTATCTCAACCTCCTATTTTCCTCCTTGTCTCTATTCATTGGATACTAGGTTTGGAGAGTCTTTCTTTGTAGACGGAAATGAAATATTTCCTTATCTCTATGACCTCTAGCCTATACCCATCAGGTTTTTATCTATTTTGGTGTTTAGTTACATGAAAGGGGATTCTCATAGTTATTGTGAGGATGAGATGCAATGTTCATGATGAATATAATTTCTTTTTCAAAGTGGTGTTTATTGGAGATTCAAGAGTAGGGAATTCAAATCTTCTTTATAGTTTTACTCATAAAGTGTCCTCACTAGATTTCAAATCTACCATCCATGTGGAGTTTGCAACTCAAACAATCTAGGTAGATATGGGATATAGTTGGCCAAGGGAGGTACCTAGAAATCAGAAGTGCCTATTACAAAAATGTTTTGGGAGCCTTGTTATTGTATGATATTATAAAGAATTCCACTTTTAATAACATGAAGCGGTGGATATAAGAAATGAGAGACTTTTTTCATGTTGGTGGGTAATAAATCTAACTTGAACCATCTCAAGGTTGTGCCAATATATGAGGCACATGATTTTGCTAAAAAAATAGGTTATTTCTTTCATGGAAACATTTTCATTGGAGTATACAACTGTGGAGAAATTTTTTCAATCTATTCCTAATGAAATCTATGAGACTGTGAAAAGGAAGTCACTTGCAGTAGAGTAGGCAACCTTGGTTGTTCCTAGTCATGAAACTCCACTTATTGTTCACATCAACATAGAATAATGGAAGTATAGTAGAAGAGTAGATGAAGGATGTTGGTCTGAGAACATATATTATATTTTCCTTTACCTAACCTTTTTTCATATGTAGATAAGTACAAGATGGGAAAAATATTTCTGGACTAAATTATGACTTTTCATATGGGTATATCAAATAGGAAATATACATGGATGTACTAATGGAGGGAATAACAACGCATCAACACTAATAATTGGATCCCATTCGGTAATAACACTAGATCTGAAATCTGATGTTCATAATCAGTTGAAACCAGTCTGTATGTTGAGACAACTTTTTTCCAATATTGCCTGACTCTTTGTTGACTACATGAGACCGAGCTACTGCCATGACTAAATCCTTTGTGCCTTTCAAAATTTCACAAAAAATCCTCTTTTACATGTTTTAGTCTTGTTCTAGCAGTTGGGTACATGTCAATATTTTCAATATTGAATGATACTCTCAAGCATCCCTATGATCAATATGGATGTCCTTCCACTAAACCATGCATGGCTAGAAAAATAGATCAAAAAGAGAATCTAAATTTTTATATCTTTCATACTAGTTTAGGATTGATTTGGCGTTACAAATGTTGCAAGCACTCAAAGGATAACAAAATGAAGTCTTCACTCACTACTAATATACAAGTTCCTTTAGAAATAAACAATAGCCACTCAAAAGCGATAGGACATTGATTACATTTGATTACATTGGCCTCCTAACTTCTATGTCATTGAAATATTTTTACCTCTCTATATTTATCATCCTTCTTTAAATCTTAAAATGTAATCTATACCACTATTTACACACCAAATTAATAGTTCAATTTTTATGGATTCTATAAATGAAATGTGTAACCATTTTTGTCTTCTAGTGAATGTCAACCAACCACCACTACTTAATCATTAGTGTGGATCATTAGTTCCTTGACTTTTAATTCCTTGTTGTTTTAGGGAAAACCACGTATAATTGTGTAAGCACATACGATACATCTTTCCAACTTGAGCATTTGCTTACAATGCCATGTTGTAAATGGTGTATAATAAGAAGGTGTCTCCACTATTGCATTGGACTTCCAAGAATTTTTTATGACAAAATGTAAAACGAGAGTATTAAAAGTTTTGATAATAAAATGTAAAATGATATTGAAAGGGGAAGTATAATAGTCGGTTAACTTTTTAAGACCTTATGGCTAATCACAATGCATGGGATATAACAATGAGCATTTTTCATAGTACATGTGAGTGTGAATACTGTCTTCATTGCATAGTGGCATGTTGAATTTGACTGGAATTGTGATACTTGCCTTCTGAAAACTGTAGCTTCTTCAGACAACTCGATGGTATCTTTTCAATCCACAGAATGTCTCTAGCCCAGAAGTCTTTATAGAGACTCTTCGGGACTCACTAAGCAATTTGTCAACTGAAGTAGGCTCTGGATCTAAATTATATGCTTCCAAAACACCTTTCTAAATATTTACGCTGTCAATTCCATTAGAGATACATCTACTAATGACTGCATAACATGTATGTCACTAACAACTACTACTATTTTATCACTTTCTGATGGAAGGAAAGAAGTGTAGTATATGTTACGAAGTTGTAGAATATGTTGGTGGTCGCACCATCGAGTAATATTATGCATTGAAAAAAACATACCACAATTTATGTGGTGTTGTTTGGGGCTCACTTCTCGGGCTATTGGTATGCTTATTTACAACTCGGAAAAGCTTGAAGATACGCAAGTATTCCATTAGCATATGATTATATGAACTAGTTTTTCATGCATTATTTTTGGCTATAATAGAACACCTACTATAGAACACCTATTGAGGTGGGTGAAAGATGTTATCCTAGTAAACTCAATACCAAAGAAAGCTATGGACATGAAACACAAGTGTTAGTATCTTTCCTTTTCATGGAAAGAATGGTGCCCGCCAACAACTCCCGAGGAAGGACGAGAAGTAAGAAAAGGAGAGGAAAAGGAATGACGCAAGAGTGGGAAGCGCTAGTTAAGAAGTAGTAAAGTCAAAGGGTCAAAAGGTGGTGAAATTAGTGAAGCACTAGTGAAAGAAAAAGCTGAGTAGTGGCCATGCTAGGGTAAACTAGGGAATAAAATAAGCAAAAGGAAGGAGAAAATGAAGAAGGGACTCCACAACTATAGTCTATAGGATGAGAAGACCTAGATAAATGTGTCAAGGGAGAGGCACAACAATAAGATTCATCTCAAGTTGAGTCCTACCTGACATAATGACCTAGAGAAATCCAATCATCACTGAGGCAAACATGGTGAGAGGAAACCAAAATGGGGAAGAGAGAGAAGAGGGGCTAAGAAATACTACCCCATATAGGAGAGGAGAGGAGGCTAAGAAGGTGAAGAAAAGGTGTTGTTAATTTCATAAGGGACACTAACAATGGAAGGCCCTTTCCTCACAAAGATCACATTCTCAGACATGGCTTGATTCAAATCATATTAAAATATGGGAATCTTTTAAGGTTTGTGTAATCACAAGCCACCAATGTAAGACTATGAAGAGAAGGCAAGGCTTGTTGCGAGTATCTGGAGGATGTAAGCGTGAGGAGAAGAAATGTGAGTAGGAGGAGGAGATATTTACCTAAGAATATCATGGTAGGTGAGATGAGGAGAAGGATCAAGAGAATAAAATGTAGGCTAAGATAGGAAAAGAGTCTGATCTACATAGGTGGACTTTAGAGGTTGATTGGGAGGAGGAGGAAGCTTCATCAAAGCCACAAAATTGCACAAAGGAGACCAAGGGATGGGACTTGGTTGCAATGTTAAAGAGGGGAATGAATGAAGTGGGATCTCACTAAATGGAATAAGTCTTTCCTTCATGAAGAACAAGAGATCACATGTGCATCTATAAGGGGATGGCCATCATTGCATCCAACCATGGGTGACCAAGGTGGATGTTATACTCCAAGTCTCTTTGAAGTACTAAAAAGTGATGTACATTATCTTGTGGCCAAGACTCAAGGCGGCCATAATATCTTTGAGATATTTTTTCTTAGATGTGTTGAATCCTTAAAGGGTCCAACGATCAAAATAGAATCATTTAGCACCAAGACAATGACACACAAGAGCTATTTTTATGTTTGGGGTATATCCCAGATCAATGATAACTCATTTGATCTGGTAGTCATTGTGACAATTCTAGATGAAGAACATGTTTACCATATTGACCTTGTGTTCCTCTAAGGAAGGAATGGGAGAGAGTTCAAAGGAGAGAGAAGGGGATTCATCTTGGGTGAGCTCAAGGGAGATATCATAGAGGGATTTGTTATAATTAATGTTTGCTTTAGAGTTGGATGCATTGAATTGCCAAGACTTGTGTGAGTCGTCGACCGATATTGACGTCGTAGATCCCTTTCCCATAGATTGAGCAGACTTTTTGTGAGCCACTTGTCCCTTTTGAATGAGGAAAAGAGCTTGAAAAGGGGATTGATTTGTGCATGTACAGGAGAAGAAGAGCATGCATGTGGAGGATCCTGCAACCGTGCATAGAGTTATTTAACTCATCGTGTACTGTATGTACAGAAATTTGAAAGCACAGATCTCTGACCTTCGAACAGGGTGACATGGATGAAGAGTTTGTGCTTATGACCATTCGATATAAAGAGGTGGAATCTTATGCCACTGAGAGACTGGTTTTTCTAAGACAAGAAGGCAGCATGCCAAGAAACATAACATTTTTCTAGATTCCATTGGATCGCTCTTCGGATTCGATGACAATCTTCAGTGGACAGACGTTGACACTATTGTTAGTTGTGAGCATGATGTTGTCAAGAAGGTCAACTCTGGGCACGTGTGGGAAAGGTGTAGCACATGGATATGGAATCTTAGCTCATGGTTTTAACTGATTTTTTATTATTATTTTAAAATAGTTATATTAAGTCTTTAAAAGAAAAGGCAATGAGTAATTAGTGATAAATAAATTTGTTTTTTTAATTGTTTATCCTTGGATTGTTAAAGCCAAATTAAGAACTAATCATAGAACATAGTAACATAATTTAAGCTGGTGATTCTTGACCTACTTCGTGTTGATTTTTCACTACGCTAGGCTCAAGCATGAAATTTATTCCAATTTTAGCATTTTACTCGAGGCATAGAAATTTGCAGTTACACCATAAACAAATTGCTGCAGTAACTAAGATCACAAGAAGAAATACCATGCACAAGTACACAAGAATTATCCTAGGAAACACTTCTCAACAAGAGAAGAAAACCTAGCCAATCCTTTGTTATATTTTTCAAGAGAAATACCTCCAACACCATAAACCTAGCACACAAAAGGGTGCTCAAAAAACCAACAAGACTAGTGCCCAAGAGAGGTGCACACTTCATCCCTAGAACAAGTACTTGCTGAAATTTCCAAACTCACATGTGTGTTGTTGTTTCCTCAAGGGGGAAATCACCTTTACTTATATTAGACTGGACACATCAAAAGAGGTGTCTATTGGCACAACAGACACGACCTTGATGACTCAAAATATAATTAATAATTACCATATTAATTATCATTTACATTAATTATATTTCACTTTATGGTGGGGCTTACCTGTACCCTTTACATCATAATTAGGGTTACAAGTAAGTTTGACTCTTAGACAATATACCAAGGGATCTCACACACCCACTAGAGCTCAGCCACTAGGGGCACATCCACTCGTGCTCAACCACAGAGACGTCCAAGTCAACAGATCTCTATCTGACCGCGTCTCATAGGAGAATCATTAGAATACACACCCACTAGTGCTCAGCCACTAGGATTATGTCCACTTGTGCTTAGCCACAGGAACGTCCTACTCAATAGATCTCTATCTCACCGAGTCTCACAGGAGAATCATCTGGAGTATCACATAATCTCAACCTTCTGCATAGAGGAGAATAATAAACTCATCACATGGGATCCTTCACCCCTCACAGGGGTACACATCATTTCATCTCAAATGATACACCCATCTCATGGGCATCTTCCCTTCTCAGGGGCACACAACGTTTCATCTCCATCTCAGAGAGAATGACACACAACTTGTGGGCATCTTCCCTACACAGGGGCACACATCATTCCACCTCCATCTCAGAGAAGAACTACACACCCATCTCATGGGCCCACCCAACTCATGGGCTCTCTCTCAGGCCGACTCACTCAGTCTGTGTCCTGGAGGATGTCTCATGCAACTGTAATCATCAACACTCCCTCTCAGCTAGGGAGTCATTCTCCACCAGGCCAAGTCTCTCACGGAAGTACTCGAACTTTGTCTTGGCTGTAATCATCAACACTCCCTCTCATCTAGGGAGGTAGTCTCCATCAGGCCAAGTCTCTCACGGAAGTACTCAAACTTCATCTTGGCAAGTAGTTTGGTGAAGATATCTGCAATCATCTCATGGGTAGGAAGGTACTGCACATGTACTTCTTTCCTTTGCACCATGTCTCTGATATAATGATATTTTATCTCAATGTGTTTCGATATATCATGAAACACAGGGTGCTCAGAGAGATTCACACATATCTATTTATCACAATGAATAATGGTAGGATCCATCTCATGATCAAATAAATCTGTCAAAAGCTTGTGAATCCACACTGCTTCGCGGACTACCACACTCAATGCTATATACTCTGCTTCTACGATACTCAAGGCCACAGAGCTTTGTTTCCTACTGCACCAGGAAACCATGGAAAATCCCAAGGTAAAACAACAACCGGAGGTGCTCTTCTATTCCATTGTGGTCCCTTTCCAATCTGCATCAGTGTATCCCTACAAACTCAAGTCTACACTGGAGGCATATCTCAGGCCATATCCAATTGTCCCTTGTAGTTATCTCAATACAACTTTCAATTCTATCCAATGAGTCTTTCTTGGCTGAGTCATGAAATGACTAAGTACATTCACTGCATAACATATATCAGCTCTAGTGTTAACCAGATACATCAATGATACAATTAGTTGTCGGTACAAGTGTGGATCAATCTTGCCTAAATCAACATCGTTCATTTTCTTCAAATCCATCACCATTGGTGTAGGCATGGATTTGCATTTTTTCATACCGAACTTCTTCAATATATCCACTATATATTTTCCTTGACTCAGGAAAATCTCATCATTTCTCTGCCATACTTCTAGTCCCAAGAAGTAGTGCATCATACCTAGATCCTTCATATTGAATTTAGCAGTCAATGCTTGCTTGCATTCAACAATGAGTTTCTCTGAGTCGGTGAAGAATAGGTCATCCACATATACGACCAAGATTAAGCACTCGTTTCCAACAATGTGATAATATAGGTTTGGATCAACAACACTCTTGTTGAAGCCCACACTCATCATGAATCCATCCATTTTCTCATACTAAGCACAAGGTGTTTTCTTTAGTCCAGATAGGGATTTCTTCAACCTGCACACATGAAATTTCTCGTTGTGTATCACGAATCCTTCTGGCTGCTCGATATAAACTTCTTCCTTAGTCTCACCATTTAGAAAGTTTGTCTTTACATCCATCTGATGTATTTTCCAACCCATGGATGCAACTAGTGAAATGATAGTATGGACGGAAGTGTATCGGGCTACTGGAGCAAATGTCTCATCATAGTCAACTCCCTCTACTTGTGAGAATCCTATGGCTACAAATATCTCTTTGTATTTCTCGATACTTCCTTCAATTGAATGTTTGATCTTATAGATCCACTTGGAAGTCACTACAAACTTCCCTTCTGGTCTCAGAACGATATCCCATACATCATTCTTCAAATTAGATTGATATTCTTCTGTCATGGAATTTTTCCATACCTATTCACCTGTTGCTTCTCCATGACAAGAAGGCTCAGAATCAATGATGTGGCTCATGGCTGAAAGGTAGATTGAAAATCTCTTTGGTCTCTTGCTCTCTCGGGATGTGCCTTGAGGGGTCGAGCCCATGAAGGCCTTTTATTCCCTACTGCAATATATCAGGGCATATCAAATGGAGCAACTGGATCAACTGGATCAACTGGAATAATGTTTGTCTCCCTCTTAATTGTTGAAGGGGGAGAAGGTATTGTCTCACTGTCAATCTCCATCTGATATTCTCTGGATCTTTGAAATGCTATCTCTTCATCCAATGTAACATCTCTTCTTATCTCAATATGTCTCTGACTAGGGATATAGATCCGATATGCCTTCGAATATTCATTGTATCCCACAAATGTACCCCTTCTCTGTGAAGGGTCTAGCTTGGATCTCTTCTATTTGGGTACATGAAAATCTACTGGGCACCCAAATATCCTTAGTGTCCAATCTCAAGCTTCACTCCGGTGAAGGATTCTTCTTGAGTTATGTTCTTCGAGATCTGGCGAGGACTCCTGTTCTGAACATATATTGTTTTCATACATGCTTCTACCCATAGAGTCATATGTAGATTATGATCATGTATCATTGCTTTGGTTTCTTCAATGATGGTTTTGTTCTTCCTCTTTCTCAAATAGTTTTGACTCCCTCTGAAGTATGAAGGATAAACATATTCCTTTGTCATTGACCTTCCTGTAACAAGAAAACAAACAAAAGGAAACAAGACAAGAATATCTCCTAGAGGAGAATAATGAGTACATCACTAGAATCAAAACAATTTAAGGATTGTTGTCACGGCTACAACGCTTACTTGTAATGTAGAAAACTTAGAAATTTAGGTTAGAGGCATGATAATTAAAACAATCAAACCTGGATTCTTCACTTCCAATGTGTTGTTCCTCTTAATGCACTGATATCCCTTTGGATCCATGATTTCAGCAAAGGTTCCTTCCTCATACAAGTACCCTCATGAAAATGATACAAATAATATATACAAGTGCATACCTGAGAGTGATGATATGATTTCTCCAATGGAACCTATCTGATCTCTAGTCTCTGAAATCTTCAAGAAGAAGATAGCAACGGTGTCACCTTTTGTCGTCTTGATATTTTGAATTTGTCCTTTTAATGTAAGATCTTGAGTAGATGTTTATCTTCCTTTCCTTGATGCCATGTTCCTTCCTTTATTCCTTCCCTTCATTGGTAGTTTTCTCAGGTAAATATTTTTATATCACCCACAATAGATCTTCCTCTTCAAGAGTGATCTGAAGTCTTGACTTCCTGGAACTGAAGTTTCTTGATCCATCAAGCCTATCTTCCACCAAGGTTCTTTTCATCATATTTTTAGATTCTTCACAAATCCTTGTCAATTGGGCTAGAACACCTAATGGCTAGGATAGGATAGCAACCTTAGGTTTTGTTGGGCTTATGAATGTCAACACTAAGCCTTAAAATTTAGAAGAACACTGGTGAGCTAAAAATATCCTTCAATGAGCTGCAGAAACCCTAGGTCTGATTTTTTTGCAGAAAATTGCGAAACCCTAGGGAAAAAAATCCAAAATTCTCATAATTTCACTCTGAGAATCTCTAGAGGTGCACTGAAGTAGGTTGTACTCTCCTATGCCAATTTTATCCCCAACGTCCAAGTATAAAGTGTTGAAATTGAAAAATAAGGAGGGTCATACGGAATTGCAGAAAACCCTAGAGGGTTGTACGGAATTGCAGAAAGGATGATGACTGGATTTAATGGTTGTGCCATGGGTTCTTCAATACCTATGTTATGATATAATGTTGATTTTTCACTAGGCTAGGCTCAAGCATGAATTTTATTCCAATTTTAGCATTTTACTTGAACCATGGACATTTGCAATTACACCATAACCAATTTGCTGCAATAACGAATATCACAAGAAGAAATATCATGCACAAGTACACAAGAAGTATCCTGGGAAACCCTTCTCAGAAAGGGAATAAAACCCAACCATAATTTTCTATATTCTTCAAGAGAAAGACCTCCAACACCATAAACTTAGCACACAAAAGGGTGCTCACAAAACCAAGAAAACTAGCGCCCAAGATAGGTGCGCACTTCACCCTTAGAACAAGTACTTTTTGAAATTTACAAACTCACATGTGTGTTGTTGTTTCATCAATGGGGAAATCACCTTTATTTATATTAGACTGGACACATCAAAAGAGGTTTCTATTGGAGCAATAGGGTCGACCTCAATAACTCAAAATATAATTAATAATTACCATATTAATTATCTTTTACATTAATTATCTTTCACTTTATGGTGGGGCCAACCTGTACCCTTTACATCACAATTAGGGTTATAGGTAAGTATGATTCTTAGACAATATATCAAGGGATATCACACACCCACTAGTGCTCAACCACTAGGGGCATGTCCACCCGTGCTCAGCCACAGGGACGTCCAAGTCAACATATCTCTATCTCACTACATCTCACAGGAGAGTCATCAGGATACACACTCACTAGTGCTCAACCACTAGGATCACGTCCAACTGTGCTCAACCACAAGAACTTCCTACTCAATAGATATCTATCTCACTAAGTCTCACAAGAGAATCATCTAGAGTATCACATCATATCAACTCTCTGCACAGAGGAGAACAATAAACCCATCACATGGGCTCCTTCACCCCTCACAGGGGTACACATTGTTTCATCTCAAATGATGCACCCATCTCATGGGCATATTCCCTTCTTAGGGGCACACATTGTTTCATGTTTGTCTCAAAGAGAACGACACACCCAACTCATGTGCATCTTCCCTACAAAGGGGCACACAACATTCCATCTTCGTCTCAGAGAGGATATGCACACCCATCACATGGGCACACCCAACTCATGGGCTCTCTCTCTCAAGCCGACTCACCCAGTCTTTGTCGTAGAGGATGTCTCACGCAGTTGTAATCATCAACACTTTGGTGCCACAAGAACACATCGTTGGTTTGATTATGTCTATAGTCTGTTATAAGTTGGTGGTTATTGTTGTACTTCGATGCTCCAAGAACAATGGTTATTGGTTATCTTTTTGTGTTTGTGATTTTGTGTATGTGAAAAAGGTCAGGTTGTATGACTGACTGTTGGATACATTCAATATATGGAATGCTTTCCTATATAACTGACGAATACATCAAGTTATGTATCTTGAAAGATGAAAGTATGTCAATAGGATGATTCAATATCTAGACTATTTTTCAAAGTATGTCAAGAATAGTTTATCATTACAAATACATCATTGATGGTCAAAAGTGATTGAGTCTTCAATGAATCAAGTGGTAGATTGAATGAATGGTTGTGAGAAAGAGCGTTGTCTATGAGATTTCAAAAGTGGATCAAGATGTTGATGAAGACTAGACTAAACGAAGATTAGAGTCCAAAAACATTTTGATGTGATTTCAGTATTGTTATTTGTGATGTAAGCATTGAGGGAGGGTGTTAGATTTAATGCTTACTTTAGAGTTGGTTTGGATTTGTTAGATCTAGTTAGTTGTGAGAGATCTTCTCCAACTATTAGATTATATTTATGTGTGTAGTTGAGATATTCTGTCATGATCTTGTTGTGTAGTTGAGGAAAGCATTCATGTATAAATATGTGCTTGATTGAACAATAAAAATATGTAGAATAGCTTTGGTATGTATACAACATGTCTACTCTCCACTATTTTATCAGGATTTGATAATGTAATCCCTCTAGTTAGAACATCACTAGAGAATGTGATTGTAGGACATGCTTGAGAAATGAGAGTGCAAGTTTTGAATTAGAAAGGTGGAGGAGGATGTAGGTGATTACCTAGCATGGGTAATGGGGGAGAAGAGAAGCTAGAGGACTCATAAGGATATTCCCATTAGGTTTAGGTGATGGCCCTAATCTAGTGATCAGATAGAGGATGATTGGCATTGATGGTGTTAAGGGTAGGTTCATGAATAGGTTGATCTTGGGAGAGACCTACCCAG
>JZKD02S0393949.1:158534-168571 GCA_000966675.3 Picea glauca | reverse complement strand
CAAGATGTCATCAACACTGTGGAGATTCCGACTAATTCTGAAGTGAATCACACATTAATATACATTCATATTTTAATTAAAAATTCATATTTTTTTTATAATTTATATTTTTTAAATCAATTGTATAGATTAACATTATCCTTTTAAATTTTATTAAGTAGAATTTATATAAATTTTATCTAAATTGTATTATATAAATTTCAAAATTTTAATTCTATAAAATATAAATAAAATGAATCACACATTCATGTGGATTCATATTTTAATTAAAAATTCATATTTTTTTTATAATTCATATTTTTTAAGTCAATTGTATAGATTAACATTATCCTTTTAAATTTCATTAAATAAAATTTATATATATTGTTTATTGATTTTTTTTAAATGTTAAGACTAATAATTAATATTTAATTAATGGTCATATCCAACGACGTCAATTCACGTCCATTCAGATCGAGATTTTAAAGTTACTCCAAATTTGATAAATATATCCCTTAGCAATAAATGGTCAAGGATATTTTAATACGCATATAGATATAAGTATTGTGGAGGTGTAGTTTACTTAAATATAGATATAAGTACTGGGGAGGTGTAGTTTACTTAACTTACGGACATAGACACAAGCAGTTTTGAAGACAAAGAAAGGAGGGAATTCGAAATAGCAAGGGCTTTCCGAGGCATAGGAGGAAACATGATTAGGACCAGGATGTTGAAAAGGGATAATACAATGATATGATATCAATATTAGAAAAAAAGATTTTAATTTTTTTATTAAAAATGGATATTAAAGATATATTAAAGAAATCAACATGTTTTGGTTAGAATATTTATTATATTATGATTAAGAGTATTTGTTTTTTTATTGGAAGTTATAAGTTTAAATCAATAAAATTCTTTATTTCATAAATAAAAGAATCTCAAACACCAATTTAATGTTTGACTTAAACTTAACTTTAATCAAAATAAAAAAAAACCTTAAAATAAACTTAAAGCTAGAAGAAAGTTAACCCAAAAAATAGATAACAAATGATAATGATAAAATCACATTTTAAAGGGATTAACCTCTAAATTTCCACGGGATGAGTTTTTTTTAACATTTATTTTTATATTAAAAAATTTAGAGAGTAATTTAATTTTTATTGATTTAATTTTTTTTAATTTTTATAAATTTGAAATTTTGTTTAATATTTTAATGATATAGATTGATTTAGAATTAAATTTAAAATTAAATATTTACTATTATCACATTTAAAATTTTTAATAAATATTATTTTTTTTAATTATATAATTTTTATCAATTTTTTTTAATAGATTTAAAATTATATGAATAATTCTAAATATATATAATTATCATTATCATTTAATTATTATTAAATATATAATTTTTTATTTTGAAAATTACATTTTTAAATATACAATTAATGAAACTTTGGCAACTAATTAGGCCAGCTAAAGTCGTTGCTGTGGAAACGCCAACGAATGGACTATCAAAACGTGGATAAAACTCAAAATATGGCTGAGTTGATTTTTATATATATACACACATTATAATAGAAATTTGGAAACATTTTTGGCATTTCCATGCACTGCTAGCCCTCCTTTGTAACGATGGCCATTGGAGTCTTTACGAATATCCAGTTCCATGAAAGGGATTCATCCTCTCTCATGAATATCAAGCTCTACATAATTGTTGTTCTCTTAATCATTACTCTTCCTACATACATTTGCAACTCAGAAGGCAGTCCGTTTGGCACACCTATAAACGTAGATGGAGCTTATTTGTTTTGCAACTCCAGTGTTAACTATACACAAGGGGGTGCGTTTGAGAGCAATCTGAATACAGTCTTGAATAATCTTGTTCAAGACACACCCCAAACAGGGTTTAACACTTCTGAGTATGGCCAAAGTCCGGATCAAGTATATGGCCTCCTCCAATGCAGGGGAGACACAACAGTCGATCAATGCTACAAATGCTCAGAAAAAGCAAAGACTATCATTGGACAAAGTCATTGTGGGAACGCCGTTGGCGGTAAAATTTGGCTGGACTTGTGCTACTTGCATTATGAGAACTCTAGCTTCATCGGAGAACTGGATACTTATGGATGGATTATTACTAATCCACAGAATGTCTCCTACCCTGATGCCTTTAACGCGGTTCTTCAGGACCTACTCGCCAATTTGACAGCCGAAGCAGCATATGGATCTTCAGGGAATCGATATGCTTCTGGAACAACTAATGACACCTTCGTTCCAAAGATTTACGCTCAGGTCCAGTGCACCAGAGATATATCTACGGACAACTGCACAAAATGTTTTAGTATAGCAATCAATTATATGAAAGAAAATTATTATGGAAGGACAGGAGGTCAGTATTGGATGGGAAGTTGCATAGTTGGGTATGAACTATATAGTTTCGTTAATCCACAAACCCCTGCGGAAGCGCCAGCTATCTTTAATTCACCAACCCCTGCGAAAGCGCCAGCTATCTTTAATCCACCCACCCCTGCGGAAGCGCCAGCCAATACGACAGTGGTCACATCATCGAGTAACGGTACGCATTCAATCAAAATACCCATAATTTTAGGTGTTGTGGGAAGCGGTTTGCTTCTGGCGCTATTGATATACCTGTTTACCACTAGGAGAAGATTGAAGTCTGCCATATTTCGAAGGGGATACGAAGGTATTGAATATGAACTGGTTAACAAGTCGAGGAAGACACACTAGTCATCGAGGATCGGCAAATAGTGAACTTTAAGATGGAAACATTAGTCGCTGCTACGGAAAATTTTCATGATAATAACAAGCTGGGAGAGGGAGGATTTGGCCGTGTATACAAGGTAACATAGGTAATTCTAATTTGACAGATTCCATTTGATACTTGTTACATAAATATATGATAGCAGAGAGTGACGTGCATAGAAATGTCTTGCATGGCCATCCTTCTGTTTGTGGGCTCGGGGCATCGGACGGGTCACCTGACTTCGTCGGCCACCAGTCTGATGGATGGGCCACTAATGATGCTTCCAATTGGATGGATCCCTAACGAAGCCAGTTGCGTTCGTCTGAGGCTACCTTCCAGAAGAAGATTTCGTTGATGATTCGTCTGAGGCTACCTTCCAGATACAAAAGTTTTCGTTTCGTTTTAACTCGGAAGTATTATATCCGAAAAACGAGAAAGTTTTCTTTGTTATAATTATCATTTATAATTATGATAAATAAGATTTGAAAATTTTCCTTTGAAATGTAGTGTGATCGTCATTTCATTTTACAGCCATTTTTTATGATGTTATTATGCAATGTCATTTAATAGGTGTTTACGGTGCTCTAAATCATAGCTTCTATTTACCGGGTTCGAAAATAATTTTTCAGTGTCACTTGGATGTATTGATATTTTTATTTTTTTGGGGGGACAGAAATGGTTATGAATTTTATTAAAAGAAGGGCGTGCATGGCCAAAAAAAACAGTCATACAAAATTTAAAATTTTGTTAAAAAGAAGGGTGTGCATGGGCAAAAATAGTCCAGAGATACAAAATTTCAAAATGGTGAAGCAAATATTGAATCTTACAACTCTTCAAGTGACTTATAAGTCCTTCCGGAAAAAGAAAAAGAAAAAAAAAAAAAAAACGAAAAAACAACTAATACAGTTCTGCCATGTATACATTTCAACAAAGGAAAATAACAAAAATACTACTTTGCAATGCATACACGTAATCTAAGTTAGCTTTAAATCGGTATCCATCTCGCACGGAGCTGGAATGTCAAGTTGATGTGGTGCTTCACATGAAGCAAATGATCCTTCTGATGGTACTGGTACTGGCTTCAGGAGGATGGCTATGGGCATTGTCCTGGAAGAGACTGAATATGAGTTGAATGTTTGTTTACCTTGTTTAGTGTTGGAAATATATCAATGAATTTCCCATGCATGCAACTATGTTAGGAATGTGTATGCATGCATTCTTTTGTGAATAGATTGTGTAACTAGTGGATCTAATTATAATCAGTTAGTCTAACTGTTTGAGAGATGTCATATATACGAGCATACCCATAGAGGTGAGAGTCCAATGTGTAGTCAGTGTGTGAGAGCAAGAAGCAATACTGAGGTATTGTGTGTATGGGAGGAGATGAGAGGAGAGGATGGTTGTATGCCTGGGTTGGCTATTGTAATTCTCTCTTGAATAATAACAATATCGAATATCATTGACCGTGGTTTTTTCCCGTATTGGGTTTCCACATAAATCGCTCTATCAATTGTGTGATTGTTGTTCTTGGTGTTATGTGTGTTTAATCTTACTTGTCGATACTTTGTTTTGCTTCCGCTGCCCAACAAGTGGTATCAGAAGAAGTTGAGTAGGTTTCACAAGCCAAAGCGAATTATGTGCAAGTCTCCTATGAGTAAGTGTTAGAAACGTAATTGAGTGTCTCGGGTCAACAACACTCCCTAAACAATGTTAGAGGCGCGCCGACACTCTCAAACTTAAGAAATTCTGATTTTCCCAAAATCAACGTGCACAGTTTACAAATCGGCACTCCCCATCTACATTAAAGGAACATTGATCTCTAAAACTAACGCTCCCTTTCCACCACAAACGAGTGTCAATCTTTAAAGAAAAATTTGCATGTTTTAACAAATTCGAGTGGTATAAAAGTTTAATGTGGAGGGTTTCTTGTCTTATTCGCGAGCCTTAAGACATGGTTGTGAGTTTTTTAACGATAAAAGGGTGAGGTGGATGATACCTTATTCTTATTTATTCGAACCATTCTTAATCATCTTGTCTTACTGTGGAAGATATGTATTAAATCTTATTTTTTAAGAGTTAAACTTTTTTGGATTTGGTAAAAGGTTTAACTAAGGTATACAAATATTTTTAAAACTTTTTTACCTTTCGTTTTGGGTTCAATCTTGAATTTTAAGGTTATTTTTCCATATAAAGGGTTTAGTTTTATAAGCAGTGGTTTGGGTGTTTTTTTGTGTTAATGGAAAAAGTGTGGAGTTCTAAGTTTGAGGTGGGGAAATTCAACGGTAAGAATAGCTTTGTGCTATGGAAGCTTAAGATGCGGGATCTGCTTGTACAACAAGGATTGCAAAAGGATTTGGCTGGAAAGAAAAAGAAACCGACAATTATGATAGACGAGGACTGAGAAGATCTTGATGCAAGAGCTCTCGGTACCATTCGTTTGTGTCTGGCAGATGAAGTGTTGTTTAACATCACTGAAGAGGAGACAACAACAGGTTTGTGGAACAAACTAGAGAGTTTGTATATGACAAAGTCCTCGATGAACATAATCTTCTTGAAAAGGCAATTGTACAGCTTGCGGATGAAAGAAGGTATGGAAATTGCTTATCACTTGAATGTTTTCAATACTTTGATTTTTCAATTACATAGTATGGAAGTAAAGTACAAAGATGAGGACAAGGCGGTTACGCCACTTGTTCGTTGCCTAAGTCTTGGGATCATCTAATCAGAACTATGTGGTTTAGCTCAATAGATGTCATTGATTATGACACTGTTGTGGTAGCTTTGTTGTCTGAGGAGATGATAAAAAGATCCAGTAAAGAAACATCAACAAAAGAAGCAATGGTGGTCAGAGGTTGATCTACAGAAGGAGGGAAATATCAGAAAGGTACAACCAGGTCTAAGTCAAAAGACAGTAAGGGTAAGGAAAAATGTTGGTTTTTTGGCAAATCTAGGCATCTCAAGAAGGATTGTTGGAAAAGACAACAAGCATCCAAAGAGGACTCCACAAAAGAAGCAAATTCAACTACAGGTATGGTTGATGAAGTTTTGTCTGTCTATTGTGTCTCACCACCTGCTTTGACATAGAAGGTGCAGGGCGATGACGGTTGAGTCACCATGAAATAAAATAAAAATAAAAAAATTAGTATTTACTTTGGAGTTGTAAAAATTATTGATTGCATGTAAATGGGCATATGTCTGTAAGACCTGGATCGACATGCGTACCCTTGGTTTATCAGGTCACCTATGAAAATTCTATACGTAGATTTAGGTAGATTGAATATGGGGGGGGGAGGGGGAATGTATGTTGAGTTAGCCTTAACTCGGTGAAATAGTTAATGAGTTAAATCTGTTTTTAAGTCAAAGTAGGTGGTTTTTTCGGGTCCATGTGTTTTGGGTATCCCGTGGTAATGTGTCCATGGATTGCATGTAATGAAGCCTATAAAAGACTTGGTGAACTCCATTGTAAATGGGCCTAGAGCAAAGATGATTTTAAGGATGGAAATTTATTTTAAAATGTAGAAACCTTGGCGAATCCTACTAATCCTTCATATGCCAACTATAATTTTTTGGCAATATTTTTGTAAAAATATTCAAATTTCTAAGGATTTTATATAGTTTTTATAAAATTTTGGCGATTTCTAAGGTAAAATAATTTTATCCTATAGAATTTGGGCGAATCATTTTTAAAATAGCGAATCTCATTTTTGGAAAAACCATGGAAAATTAGCCCATGAGCGAAATTTAGCCCCTAAAATCATCCATGGCCTAGAGGTAAGAGGTGAAGGATTACTTGGCCGACTTGGTCAGATTTGGTCAAGGTTGTTCGAATGTGAAGTTCGAGGTGGAGCAATGTGTCTAGTTTAGAAAGGTGGGTCTGTAGAAAGGATGATCTGTTGGCAGGTCAATTAAGTGTTTGAGAATATATGATGAAGGTAAGTTCATATCCATGGAACTTAGAAAGTATTGCAATGAAGTTGGGATCGAATATGCATGTTCAGTGATGCCAAGTTGCAACAACAGTTGTGCACAAAAGTGGTTGTTATATATGGTAACCCAGTCACCATTGGTTGCAAAAGACAGGAAGATTCAAGAAGAGGTAAGAACATGTCATCTGGTAATTACTCAAATGTGAAATTATTCGGTTGTGATGCTTATGGTTTTTTTATCATCTTTCTAAGTAGGATCCAGATCAAAGAGGTAGATCTTTGCTATGGTGATGATGTTAAGGGGTGCAGACTGTCGGATCCTACTACCCACAAAATAATCATGAATAAAGATGTATTGTTTGATGAATCTCCTTTTATAAAATCAAACATAGTAAAATATGAAAGGTTCCAAGCATCGTTGGTAGAAGAAAGATATTTGAAAGGTATTGATTTCCATGAAAGTTTATCACCAGTTGTTAAAAGCTTGTTTCTATTCATGTTGTGTTAGCACTGGTTGTGATAGTACAACTAGATGTTAAAACTGTTTTACATGGANGGGGGAAAATTTCTTTAGCAAGATTGACCTAAATTTTGGCTACCACCAGGTTCCCATCAAACCAACTAATGTATGGAAGACAACCTTCAAGTCTAAAGAAGGTCTCTATGAATGGATAATCATGCCCTTTGGATTAAAAAAATGCACCAACCACTTTCATGAGGTTGATGGATGATGTATTGAGACCCTTCACCAACTACTTTTTGGTGGTATAGTCAGATGACATCCTCATATTCAACATAACACGGGAGGAGCACATGCGACATATTCAACATGTTTTGAGCACTCTGCGACAACACAAGTTGTATGCCAAATTGGAAAAATGCTCTTTTGGCATGAACAAGGTCCAATACTTGGGATACATTGTTGATGAGCATGGGGTACATGTTGATCCAGCTAAGATCCAATTCATTTGTGACTGGCTAGCCCCTACCAAACTGACCGAGCTTAGGAGCTTTTTGGGGCTAGCCAACTTCTACCGATGGTTCATGTTGGGATTATCCCATATTGCATGGGCCCTCAACCAGGTGACCAAGGGAGGTGGCAGGGACAAGTTCGTGTGGGGGAAGGAGAAGAAATGAGCATTCAATGATTTGAAGCATCACTTGTTCTCATCTCCAGTACTCTCCTTTCCCGATCTACAACAACCATTCAATATTGAGATTGATGCCTCTGACTATGCTATGGGCACATTTCTCACTCAGCATCGACATCTGGTGTCATACCATAGTGACACATTCTCTGATATAGTCCGGAAATACCCCACCTATGACAAGGAAATGTATTCCATTGTACAAGCCTATCGTTAATGGAAACATTACATTATGTGGAAAGAGACGATCATACACACTGATCAAAAGCCTCTGTAGTTCATACAAACATAGGGGAAATTGCAGAACAACTACCATTAGAAGTGGTCCACCTACTTGCAACAGTTTCATCTCAACATCAAGTATAAGACATGTATCTCCAATCATGTCATTGATTTCCTCAGTCGACCCCATGTGGCTGCACTCACCATTATGCTCCATTCCTGTGGACGTGAAGCATCTGAGTTGCCCCAACTTTATCATCAAGATACAAAATTTTCCACCATATATCATCTCTTAGGTACAGGCGCAACTGTCACTGATTTTCACATTCAGGACAGACTCTTATGCCATCTGGGCCATCTCTATGTTCCTACAAGAGAGCGTGCAAAGATGATTTGGGAAGCCCACTATAGTCAGGTTCCATGACATTTTGGTGTAGAGAAAACCTTGGTCGTTCTTCAGAAACATTTTTATTGGCCAAAACTTCGACAAGACATCAGCAAGTATATCAGATCTTGCGCTTCCTGTGCCATTTCCAAGCCAACCATCAAGAATCAAGGCTTATATATCCCTCTTTCTATTCCTGAGAAGCCTTGGGAATCCATATCAATGGATTACATGTCTGGCTTGTCGTCCACCAAGCAAGGAAATGACTGTGTTTTGTGGTCATCGATCGATTTTCAAAGATGGCCATCCTCACAGCCTATAATAAGAATGTCACAGCGACAGATACTGCCAAGATCTTCTTTGAACGAGTGTGGGTCCACTTTGGGATACCACAGACCATCATCTCCGACTGAGACAATATGTTCCTCAACACCTTTTAGTCGAGTCTCTAATCTTTGTTGGACACCAAGCTCACAAAATCCACTGCTTTCCACCCCAAAATCGATGGCCAAACAAAGGTCGTCAATCATATGATTGTGCACATCCTACGTATATACAATTCTAAGCATCCACATACATGGGCTGAGATTCTCCCATATGTCCAACATAGTTACAATAATGCTCTACATAATTCCACCGGACATAGCCCATTTTAGGTGGGTATAGGATTCCAACCCTTGGGATCCATTCATGTTTCACTCCCTCTTGCCACCACATAGACAAACTCTTCCCCTGATCAGTCTACAATTGACAAAGCCACCATATTCATTGAGCAGATTCAACACATTTGCTAATAGGTCGAGGAGATTTTGTAGAAATCCAATGCTAAGTACAAGCAACGCCATGATCAACATAGGGTACCACACCAGTTTCAGGGTGGTGATAAAGTCTGGTTACATTTGCAGAAGGAGCATCTCACCGAGCCCCATCAGAAGCTTCGCCCACTTTGTTATGGGCCTTACACTATCACTAAGTTTGTGGGTAGCAATTATTTTGAGCTCAACACTCCACCCTTCCTTGGTCTGCATCCAGTATTCAATGTGGACCTCCTTCAGCCATATTTTCCACCATTATTGGACACTTCTGAGATCGCAGAACAACTGACACCAAAAGAGATCAACCCTGACTGCATGTAACAAGCATCCACTGATCATATAGTAGACACACAGGTCAAGAGAACACGCCAACAACAAATCCAACTTTATTGGGTTGTCAAGGCATGGGAACTCCTACACCAAGGCAAGTGGCTGATCCGAAATCGGATCCAGGAGCCTATCAGGGCATGAAAAATGCTCAAAAATGAAAGTGCTCAGAATCCGACGAAACCAACACCATTGCATCCGTCTCGTTTTCCTGATTTCGGAGGTATATTTATTTTCGCGAATGGAGTCCGTATGGAGGAGATATCGCGATTTTACCGTCAAGTCAAACAGGGAAAAATTTGGATGTTGACTGTACCTGTCCGTACAGTCCGTACGGCCACGTGGCAGGCCGTACCATTATGCTGACATGGCAGAGGAAGGTGTGGCGCATTGTTATTGGCTGGTGGTTGTCCAATCATGTGATGACACGTGTCGTATTGGAAGCAAATGAGAAGAGGGCACGTGGCCCAATGG
>JZKD02S0393949.1:110795-138802 GCA_000966675.3 Picea glauca | reverse complement strand
CTATAAACTCATACAACTATCTCATCCCACCTTTCCCCATCAACCTACACAATATTAGTAATTGGATCCCCTTATATTCCACGTAGTCCCTCAAGCTATCCAACTTCCCTCCAAGCCTCCATCATATACCATCAGGGAAATATCACTCCTAGGGACTCTAGTGATTGTCAATTGTATTACATTTGCTCAATGACAACAATTCCCCCTTACATATAATCACAATTTCCACACAATTTCATGACATCCATTTTCATATTTCATATTAATCTTTGAGAGGAAAATTTAGAAAGAATGGATGTTAATTCCCCCTTTCATGCCCATAATTAATGAATTATATTTGCATTCATGGGAGAGACCACATGTCTTCATACGAAACCCACATATCTCTCTTTTGGAAACTAATCCCAAGGTTAAGAGCTTGGGATAAACCTAAATCAAAATGTTAATAAATATAAGGTTAAAGAACATAGGATAGCAATGAAATAATATTCTTCTTCCCCTTAGCCCCTAAGCCCCCTTTCTTTCCTCTCTTGTGGAATCATACTTCCCCATTTTATTTTTGTCCTTCTCCTTCTAAAACATGTGATGTATTTTTATTATTATCATTCAATGCACGATTTAACATATTTCATTGTTGTATTTTTAGCCATTCATCATGTGCACATACACATTACTTCTATGGGGATCAAAATTGGGGTATTAATTTTTTTTGGAGGAACTAATCCCATTTTTAACTTCTTTAGACTTAATTCTTTAAGAGTAATGAAACCATTCATGTCCATAGAAACTAAGAAACATATAAAAGGATTTAAATCCATACCATAGAATTATATATTAACATAAAATCATGGTAATCTCATGACTAATATAGATAATAACATAGAACCTAACTCGACAACCTTTACAATATAAGTCAAACCCATATATATAACTTAGGTGATGTGGTTACAGAAATATCTAGATGAATCTAGCACTTATCACTACAATCCACTAGTACAAAAGGGTTCTATGTATTTTATCTTAATACACAAATTATTCTGAGTTGGTGGTTCTGTAGGTGATTTGTCACCTATTATTGTCCATGTACTCATGGTATGTGTATCAATGTCTTCTACAAATCATATATCTAAACAAGGATTTGGACCTTTACTAGGGTAAAACTTGGCCAAACAAATTCCCTAACTTCCCTATCCAACTCATTCTAAGATAGTTGTGGTGTCTATTCTTAAAGCAATGGCTCGATCCGTGGAATCTCTTGAACTGTTGCAACCCTAAATAGTGAAAATATTGAAGGACAACACTCTATGTTTTAATAACTTTGTCAATTTTCTATACGAAGTCTACAGTGGTGTCCTAAGGATAAATTTCTTATGTGGGTTCCTTTTATAGATAAGATTTGAATCTATTCTTATCTTTATTGTTCATATATCTTGTAGAGACAAACTGTTCCTAGGATTTCCATACAAGTTCTCTGGACATGTTTTGTAGGAATTTGTTCTAATCTTCTAGACTATCTTACTTCAATGCACTAGTTTTACTTATCACCTCTTGGTATAAACACTCATATATATTCTTCATAAAAAAAAATTCTCTAAGTAGTCATTTATACACTTTTGGGTTATTCTACATCCTCATTGTGCTTATGAAATTTCACCTAGAGTGAATGAATCTTGATGCATAACCTATCTAGCAGTTCCAAATAAGTGTTGAATTTGGAAATTATAGAGGTCATTAAATGCTCCACACTTTTCTTTCTTTATTCTTCCTCCACTCTCTATCATTCTATTTATTTTGTAGTAGTAATGTTTTTTGTCCTTCTTTCTCAACAATTTATCTATGTTGAGAATATTTCACTTTTTAACATACCTGATCCCCTAAGTACCTTTTAAGCGATGGGGTATTAAAAAATTTGCTTCTTCTTAAACTTCTTGAGGTCTACTCTAGAGGGCACCAATGTCTCCATCTTGTAAAAATATTTCCAGCGACTATAAGTATTCCCAAAGTCGACCTCAGAGTCAAAATTTATGGCCTTCCAAAGATATTGGCCCTCATTGGCTAAGTGTCACCTCACTACCACATGGCATCCACATGGATTCCTAGCCCATGTGTCATCCGACATGGAACAATCGTGGCTCCAACATGGCGCTTTCCATATGGCTCACCAACCCATGGTTTCGACTCTACGAAACCTTTCGTCATCGTTGTCGGGAATATCATTTTGATGGGTTGTAAAGACCCCAACCAAAAGATCTGAAGACAATCCATTAATCAGACCCATCCTAGATCCTATGGTCCTCAGGTCGAGCATCCAACGACCCTAATTTTTTCAGCGATACTAATTAGCGCAGAGGTTAACGTCCCATTATTTGATATTCCTTACGGTGGAGGGATGATACCCACCATGATCCAGGACTGAGATTTAATCCCACCCGCTCACTTATCAACAATTTTTGTTTCTCTCCAGCCTTCATCATCGTTTATGATTCTTTCATCGCATATTCATCAATTCATGATTGAGATTTATCAACCTAGAGATCCGAAGACCGATATATAAGGAAGTATCTCTTAGGGCCTTTTGCTTGACTGGGTTCACTTTTATCTTGACAACCAATAACGTAGTGACACCTCTCACCACTTGGACATGTCGGTTTCCATGTTGGCACCTGCACATCATCGTGACGTCATTTTTCTTCCTCTACTCTTGGAAGAGTCTCTCAACAATCAATTATGGAGATCACTCTCACGTAATGGCATATCAATGACTCTCATCACATCGTCGATTCCTTTATCGTTGTCAACATTCTTGGCCAATACATAGCCTTTCCAACCCTTCAAACTCCGAAAAAAGAGAGAGATATAACTGTGTCCATATCTAACCATCCAACTCATGGTCTGTTCTACAAAGATTTTTGGGTCTTTTGGGGACCACTCCTGGGTCAACAACCATTCCACTGGTGACATGCGTCACCCTTAAAGACACACTAGTTTCCCAACTATCCTAACATGTGGCCCTGCCACTTCCTGCCACTTGGGGTGACATGTGGCATAAATAATTCAACACGGGGTTCTATCTCAAGAAGCTCGAGTCACCTTGACACGTGGCACAATATTTGTTGAACATGTAGCACCATCACCACCTGATATGTATCATTCATCTTCGTACAGATTCTCACCTATAGGTGCCAAGTCATCATGAAACATGGCACAATCCTTTCTTGACATGTGGCACCATCCACGCCACCCTCTTAATACCTTTGGTAGGATATAAATGATCTATATATCCTTTTAGAGTTCCTCCAATCATGGCAAATCAACGGTCCAAATATCCTCTCAGAGTCCCTCCATCCACGACAGATCAACGACCCATATATCCTCTCAGAGTTCCTTTATTCACAACAAATCAATGGTCCATCTATCCTCTCAGAGCTCCTCCATCGAAGTATATCTCCATAAATCACTTCGAATAGAAGCCTATGGTGAATGGTCAGGATCTCTTTATCGGAGATTTAACGACAAAGATTAAGACACTTGTCATCAGGTATGAAACCGACAAGGCTCGTACTTTTCCTACCCTACAAATTGAAAATTAACACGTGTCCACCTATGTACACGTTGGTTGCCACTTATCCTAACTCGTGTCCCTGCCACCTATGATGACATATGGCACTCATAAACTGATATAATGTCCTACCTAAAAACTCAATTCTTCTTGACACATGGCATAATTCCCATGTAAAGCGTGGACCTATTTCCATTGACCCATGGACCTCCCACATGGACTGATGTGGCTATACATGTCACATTAGTCAGGTGACAACACCTATCCACTACGCATGGGTTCGTTGATGTCACTCAGAGATTCACTGACATCACTCTCCTAATCCTTGGGCTGCAGATCAACGGTCTAGATCTTCCCTCGACGTTCATTTATTGGATTTCATCTTCGGATCTTACTCCAAACAACCTCCTATGACATTGGCTATTATTTATTCATCTCACAAGATCAATGGTCGATATTAAATCTTGTCCCATCCTTTTCCTCCAAACCAATATATGGTCTAAATCTCATCACCACGCCAAATCAACAGCTACGATCCTTCCAAGGTAAAACAAGGTATTATCACTCACCAAGAATACATGGGGTCCTTGTGACAGATCGATGACTAAGAGTTAATCTTGTTCTTTCTCAGATCGAGGGTCCATATCTCACCTTGGAGTCTCCTTGTCGAAGATCTCCTCCATGTTTTACCATGAATGTCACCCTACAATGGACAATTAGGATCTATTATCTTGCCAGATCGATGTTCGAGATTTAATCCTACCCCCTACACTGATAAAGGTTCCAAATCTAACCACGATACAAAATCTACGATCACAATCCTTAGAGGAAAAACAAGGGTTTTTTTCTCAGGATTAATAGTCTATTCTAGGACTTAGCCAAATTTCACGAGGGTTTTTCTCCAGTCTTTTTCAAGACTTTTGAGTTATTTCAAGAGCTCTCACTTGGGTCCAGGGTATTCCATTTCCTATCTAGGGTGCCTCTATTTCATCTTATCTCGCAAGGTTCCTTTGTTGTAGGGATCCCAATGTTGTGTTACACAGGTGCATACATTTTCATAAATACAAAAGTTCTCAATAGAATATACAATAAGAAGGGACACGGGTTCATTTCTCAACTTAAACATAACAGGGATCTGGGTTATTTTCATACTCAACTGAGTATGTACCCTTCTATATTTACACATTACAGAATATTATCATAGAAAAATAATCATAGCTATTTTACTAAAGACAGAGACTATCTAAAATCAAGGACATAAGGATTTCCATGTAGGGATGTATTCCATTCAAACACAAGGCCATCTCCAGAAATACACAATCAAGCTCACAAGTCAGGTATTCATATCCATAATCGCCATGCTGACCATTCAACCATATATATTTTCCAAACAATAAACAAAGATAACTAAGTTACTTATCTAAAATTTAGAAGATGCCATAAACTATTGATGGGTGTGCCTCTCTCCACCCAACCATAGGAAAAGTTGCACAAATCACTGATACAACTAGCCACCCCTAAGCCAGGGTACGATGCCATGAGGGAATATCTATTTTTTTTTGAAATTTTCTAAGGAGTATCCATTACTTCTGCACTTTTTTCCCCTTTTTCCTTGCACCGGGGAGTTCTCCTTCTCTCTGCTCCAGTGCTTAGGATTTCCCCAACCATGTGTATGTTTGTCTCTCTTTTCCTCTTATTTTCCTTTGTCCCTTTATTCTCATGTATTCTTCCCCAAGACCTCGTGGTTCATGTCATAATATTCCTAATGGGTACTTATTCCCATCCTTCATTTATTCTCGAAGTAGACTACCCAACTACCAGATTGACTGGTAATGAATTTTCTGGGATGAGGACAATTCAGGGTCTACATTTTCTTTTAAATTGATAGGGTACTACCTAGCAGGTTCATTTCTACTAGTAATAGATTCCCTCTTTCACCATTCCTCTTATGATATCATAACCTATGAACGTCGTCCCTTCAATAGTAGTTCAACATCTTTATGTTGCATTAATAACCAATATTCACATTACATAATTTATCAAAGGTCCCTTGTCTCTTAATGATCACATAACATGCCTTTGTATAGTTTTGTTCATGATAATAATTATATTTAGAAACCAGGGGGGAAATGGTTGTTACAATCCCCTCCCCCTTAAAGGAACACCTCCCTCGATGTTCTACCTTCCACAAAAACTCTATATACATCAGTGAACAAAAAAGGGTATGCCTATTTCATGGAATCCTCCAGTTCCCATGTAGCTTCATCGGGATAAAAGTGTTTCCACTACACCTTGACCTATGCAATGGTTATGTTCCTGAGAGGGATCTCTTTCCTATCTATGATACACTGAGGTTCTGGTAGAAATTCTCCCTCTAGTTCCACTTAGATCACTTACTAGTCAATTATGTGAGCAAAATCATGTACATATGTTTTTAACAATGAAACATGGAAAACATTATGTGCTTTCACTATGGGAGGTAAATCTAATATATAAGCTATAGTTCCCACTCTGTCGATAATTTCAAAAGTTCCAAAAAGTTGAGGTGTCAGCTTTTCACTTGTTCCCAATCTCAAGAAACTTCTTATGGGCATACTTCATAGATACACGTGATCCCTTACTTTGAACTCTTTATGAGTCTGTTTGCGGTATGTATAGATCTTCTTCCTGTCCCATGCCACTTTTATATTTTTATTTATTTGAGCTACTTTTTGTTCCAAATCCTTTATCATGTCTGGCCTAAGTGTAACTCTATCCACTGGGACTCAAAAGGACTCATTTTCAAGGATTCCTGATAGCCACTGTTGTACAAAAACTATACCAATGGTAGGTATTCTTCCCATTTATTGGTTTGATGCAACACATGCATCCTTAACATGTCTTCCAATACTCGGTTTACCCTCTCTGTCTTCCCATCAGTTTGAGGGTGATAGCCTATACTAAATAACAATTTAGTTCCAAAACCAACAAAAAGAGACTTCCAAAAATTTTAAGTAAATTTTGTATCTTTGTTTGATATGATTTCCATAGTAATCCCATGTAGCCTAACTATTTGTTTCATGAAAATATTGGAAATATCTATTGCCTTGCAAGTGTACTTTACCGGGATAAAGTGAGCAACCTTGCTCAACTTGTCCACAACTACCATAATGCCATCATTTTGTTTGGTTGATTTAGGTAATCTCGTGATAAAATCCATGGAGATGGTTTCCCATTTCCACTCTGGAATAGGTAGGGGCTGCAACATCCCTGCTGAGTGCTTGTGGTCCACTTTAACATGTTGGCATTCCAAACATTTAGCTAAATACTCTGCTATGTCCTTTTTCATTCCTGGCTTGTAAACCAAATTCTTTGTGTTTCTTATCATTTTTGGGTAACCGGGATGACCAATATATGGTATTTTATGTAGTTCATCCAGGATTAACCTCTTCAAGTCTTCACAATTTGGGATATACAACCGACCTTTGCAGGTCAACAAGTCATCATTCAATATTTGATAGCCATCGTATTTCAGTCATGTGGGTTATTGTTCTAGATATGTCTTTATAGTTTTGAAAAATTCATTTATTTCTTATGCACTGTTGACTCTTGTCATGATGTCTAATTCAAATGTGCTTATGGTTGCCAAGTGAATCACTTTCATGCTTCTACTAAGGGAATCAACTTCTCTATTTTCTTTTCCCTTGATGTGTTTGATTTCAAAATCAAATTTACTAAGTAGAGCCATCCATCTATATTGTCTAGCATTTTGTTTGGGATGGTAAAAAAAATACCTAAATCCACTATGGTCTGTCATGAGAAAATGGTTTTTTCCTAGGAGGTAATGTCTCCACATTTTCAAGACATGCACTATAACAACTAATTCTATGTCACAGGTCACATAATGAATTACATGTTTATTCAATTTCTTGGATTCATAATAGATTACATGTTCTTCTTGCATAAGGAATCCTCCAAGTCCTTATTTGCAAGAATCTGTACACAAAAGGAAATTGTTGTTTGGATCTGTTATTTTCAACACAATCACATTGGTCAACATGTGTTTCGGCTACCAAAAACTCTCTTCACACTCGACTGTCCAAACAAATTTGACTCCCTTTTTCTAAAGGGAGGTTATTGGATAACCAATCTTGGAATACCCCTTTATGAACCTTCTATAGTACCTTGTTAGTCCCATAAAGGATATTATATCCGTTACATATTTTGGTGTAGGCTAATCCATAATGGATTTGATCTTGTCAGGATCAACTACCACCCCTTCCTTAGTGATGACATGGCCTAAGTATTGGACTTGTTTTTGGAAAAAGTCTCACTTACTAAAATTTTCACAGAGCTTGTGCTCTCTCAGCACTTGAAGTACTAACTTGCGGTGCTCTTCATTCTCTTCCCTACTCTTATAATAGATTAGGATATCATCAATGAAAACTAACACAAATCTGTCCAAAAACTTGTTGAGCACACTATTCATCAATCACATGAAGGTGGTTGGTGCATTGGTAAGCCCAAAGGGAACCACCACAAATTCATAATTCCCATACCTTGTCCTAAAGGTTTTTTTGTGGATACATTCATATTTAATCCAGACCTGATGATATCCAGACCTCAAGTCAATCTTGGAGAAAATTGTAGCACCCCTTAACTAGTCAAATAAGTCATCAATTCTCATCAAGGGATACTTATTCTTAATCGTCATTTTGTTGAGTTGTTTATAGTCTATGCACAACCTGAGTGTGACATCATTCTTATTCACAAATAAGGTTGGTGCTCCCCAAGGAGACACACTAGGATGAATAAACATTTTCCAACATCTCCCTCAGTTGTAATTTGAGCTCGACTAGCTCTGAAGTACTCATCTTATAAGGTGCTCTAGACATTGGCATGGCTCCAGGTACAAATTTTATTGAGAAATCAATGCCTCTTCTTGGAGGTAGACCAGGTACCTCTTCAGGAAACACATCTCTATATTCTATGAATGTAGTATGGTCCTCTAGGATTGGTTTACGGTCCTCAACAAAGTTCAGTATTTGTATTGCATACAAAGGAAATCCTTTCCTGCAATGTTTCTTCATTTGAAGGGATGATATTTGTCTCACTGAGACATGATTTTAAATTCCTTGTAGGGTCCTTCTCTTCCCTTCCTCATCTTCACACTCTAATGTTTTATTATAAAATTCCAACTTGTATTTATGGGCAGCCAACCATGTCAATCAACATGACATAAGATCCTAAGGGAAGTATGTTCAAGGTTGCTTGAGTAAACATCACGTTCATAATGAATTGGCATGTTAGTATTACCTTTGTTACCTTTGTCTTTGTTCCAATGGCCAACTGTACCAGCCATGGTTTAGCATGTTTCACATGCTTTAATTTATATTTCTCAATAGTTTGAGGGGAAACATAACTCAAATTAGAACCAGGTTCAATCAGAATGGAAACAAGATGGTTTGTAATCATACCTTACATTTCCACCACTGAGGCTTGGTGGTCCACTTGTCTATTATCCTAGGCTGCATGAGTCTGTGGTATGCTTTTGGCCACATCATCAACCGTGGTAGCCTCCTAAACATGGTAGACTCTCCTACTATCTAGCTACCTATGAGGGAAGTCCCTTATAAAATGTTCTTCTCCACATCCCCAACATTTCAATGGCTCTCTCTTTGTACTATCAATCCTTCTCGGGGATGATCCAAAAGTTGTATTTCCACTATGAGATGGGAAGTTATTCCAATTCAAAATTTTAGTGGGAAAGATCGTATTATAAATCCTCTCATAATTATTAAACTTTGAGGGTTTAACCCCCTTCTTCTTAAATCCCATTTTACCTTTCTTCTTCCAGTCCTTCGGATAACCTGCCTTGTGGTTGAATTGTTCATAGAAGTACCTAGTCTTCTTAATGGCATATTCCAAGGTCTTAGGTTCATCAAACTTAATTATATTCCACAAGGATGGAGGTGAATCACTAAGGAATCGTTGCATCTTCTCCTTTTCTTCCTTTATATAAGGCACATACCTAAACAATTCTAGAAACTTATTGATATATTCATCTATGGTAAGTTGTCCTAGTTTGCGTTCATAGAAATACTTAGTATTTTCATCATAGTACCTTTTAGAAAAGTACTTATTCTTGAAGTATTTTTAAAATTTACCCCAATACAACTCCTTCCTGGATTCCCTTTACATTTCTAAGGTCCTCCCACCAAATAGAGGCCTTTCTATTCAAGTTAAATATAGTTATTCGGGCCTTCAAGTTTTTAGAGTAGTCATGAACTTTGAAGTACTTCTTCAGACCAAGTATCCAAGCTTCGACTTCTTCCCCTTTTTGATTTCCCCATTAAAAGTGGGTGGCTTGGATTTCTTAAATTCTTCAGGGAGACCACCCTTGGAGTGCTTTATACTCTTTATTCTCCTCTAATCATGTGAACTAGTTTCACTTCTAGATAGTTCCTTGGAGCTTTCTTCTCCTTCACTAAAGGATTCTTCAGATGAGTCTTTGATCCTGGCATGCCTCTTGGCTCCATTTTGGGCCTTCTTGGGAGTGGTTCTTATTACATTAATACTTTTAGGACCATGCCTTTGTATCTCAGGTGGATTCTCAATTCTCTCAAGATGATGGTTTTCCACATTACTGGTTGTTGTCCCATGTTGTAGCTTCCTATGAATATCTGATAGGATTTGCAGAAAAACTGCATTTATTTCAGTTTTATTTTCTTGCTCTTTCATAAGCCTCTCATTATTGGCCTTAAAGCTTTGTATCTTTGTCATGATAATTATCACAGTTTCAACTATATTTGGAAGGGTTTCTACCACTCTCCTTTCATCATATTCTTCTTCTCTATTGTGGGAGCCTTCTCCCATATCATGATATATCACCATCCTTTTTTCTTATAGACTTTCCTGGAAATCCATTGAATGGTTAAGTGATGATAATCAACATTTTTTGTTAATTATCCATTAAATCATGGACAACATATAAAATAAAATTCTATAAGATGAAATCATGTTTATTATTTAGCATATAACAACATCATTCAGTTCAGGTTTAAAACATGTAAAAACAACAGAAAGTCACAGTCCTCTGTTATGGGGAAAACCCCCCTAATATGCGTCTAGCAACTAGGAAAATCCTTGACACCCTAAAAGATATAAAATATTCTATTATACCCCAAACCAAACATAACCTTATGATAATTAAGAGAAGAGAAGGAATATACAAAGTTGTACCTTAAGTCTTTATGGTTGATCTTGATCCCTTCCAATTGTTGTATGTTCTAAGAGTGTAGGCCTCCTCCCAAAGCTGGCCTAAAACAATGTTGGAGAACAAACTATGACATCATATGCTCAATTATGAAGATTATCTAAATATTTAGTTATTCATGAAAACATTCATAAGCACAAACACATAGACATAAAGATCTGGGACAAGAACTTTTCTCTTTTATGAATAACAAAATTAGAAGTTACAACCTGAATTTTGTTGGCACTGCTCCACGAACCTCGAATGGGTTCTTCTACTATATCTCCAAGTGCACTATTCCCAATAATATCTTCACCACCAACATGCCAATATAAAGGGAAAGGGATGGATGGTATAAGGAATATGGATGGAAGGGAATGTTGAGGATGAAACTCAGAGCAAAATGTAGAAGGCTTGGAATGCAAGGGAGAAACTTTGGCAGAGTTCTCTTGCCTCTAGTTTAATATATCCAAATGACCCCCCTAAGGCCCTTTTTATATAAGAAAATGATGGTTAATTCATTTCCAAGAGGGATACAGGAGATAATATGGTTGCAAAACCTAAGATAGACAGTAAATTCCACCGAAAAGCATCTTTATTTATTTTTGTCACTTTTTAGAGTACACGTGTGATTTTAGTTATGCAGCAAGCGTATGTACATGGGATTTTAGGCATGCCACTAGCATATGTACGTGCTCTGACTATGAAACATGGCATGTATACCATACAAAAATTTGGTTTTTGAGAAGAACTCTATAAAAAATGGTTGGTAGATGTATGAATGCATAGGCCAATTTCAAGGATGCATAGAAGTGGCATTTTGAGTTATAATAGATGCCCCCTAATGTGTGAGGTTAGAAGAGCATTTGATGGATGAAATACATTACAACATATTTAATAAAGTGGGAAATCACTGGATTCGAGTAAACCCAAGCGAGTATCCATTAGTACGTCATCTGCAAATATAAGATAATAATAATCACCGAGGTGAGCATTCCCATGCTCAAGATAAAATAAGCATGGTTTCCAATCAAGTACACTGCATATCCAAGTCATATAAATCATAATAATGGCTACATGACCAATGTGTATGCCAATATAAAGTGTAGCCGCAAACAATACATAGCGAATCTCCATCTCAAAATCATCAGAAGATATACAATGTCATAGGAATCTTCAAGAGGCATTAATGCATGTGGCTGGAGATGATAACTTCATAACTTGAGAAACAACTTCAATATCTTCAAAACTTAGGTAGGATTATAATAGGAGTTTAATAATCACTACTATGAGGTCGTTGACGTGTCGTCATGGAAATACTAGAGAACCTTGATCACCAGGCATTGAACTTCATTGATTTTGAACGTGAACTTGACAAGACTCTCGGGATGAACGAATCATAAAGGTCAAGAGAATTATCGCAGAATGGTCGACTCAAGTTGCAATAACTTCCCTTGGACAAGAGAGTGATATATGAAAAGACTTAGGAAGCATGTTATTGACATAAGTCTGTGGCACAGGAGGCAACACAAAATCTCCATGTGTTTGGAAGAGTAACCAAATGGAGGAGGACACATCCCCATGTACTGAGAACAATTTCCTAAGGCCATACTAGATCCAAATGCTTGCATAACAAATGGAAGGATGTTCTTTGTCCAAGAGTGACTAGATTTCTTCCAATGAAGGAGAATGTTTTCTCGTCCCCTCTTTTTGTAATATTTTTTTTTTGTCTTTTTCACATATTTAATGAGCTTGAAAAAGAATAAAAGAATTCTACGTTACAAAGGAGGAATGAGTGTCATGGGCAAGAAAACTGGTTCCAAGTGCATGGAACATATTTATGCTCAGTGCAAGGAGACATGTGCAAGATAAGGACACTCGAGAAAATTCCTCCATGGGTCAAGGTGTCAGATCGCAAGGGAAAAAATGCTACAAGGATTGAACCTAATTAATGTGCTAAAGGTTCAGTAATAGCAACATGAAGCTGACATTAGGCCAAAGACACAGGGATGATAAATGCAATGAGATTACAACATTACACAATGAGAGTCCTTCCATGTAAAGTTTTACGAGCCACAGAGAAGTAAGCTGGATGATATTTCACTTTTAGAGAGTATGAAAAACACTAAAAGAAGACTCCATAGTGGCATTTTTTGTAAGTTTGGTCTCCAGGGATGAAAAAGAATAAAATCATACTAAGGAGAACTTTTCTGGTCACTAGGGACAAAGTATTCTTTCTTCGTACTTAGTCCAGTCAATCTGGAAAAGGGTTAAATTATTCTGAAAGGACATCTCTTCAAAACCATTTTAACAAGTGTGATAGAGACAAGATCACTCAGCTATCTTTTCAATTTTAAGGAGTCTGAAAAGATATTAACTATGGACTCACCTTCTTTCTCGTAATTTATTCCCCTGAGCCCGAAAAAGTATAAAACATAACTTAGGATAACTCTCCCGGTGAGACATGTCTCCCGAGGCATACCTTTTTCCTGGGTAATATGTTGGCCATAAATGGTTAAACTTATGCCAAATAGATATTCCTTCTAGACAAATTAACAAGTATGAAAGGAACAAGGTCACTCAACGATCTTTTCTTGTTTAGGGAATCTGAAAAGGGCTTAAAGAATACTCCAAGGGGTTTCCTTTTTCGTAAGTAACCTCCAAGGCCCAAAAAAGAGAAAAACCAAAACCAGGGAGAATGGTCCTTTTTCAAAAATTTTGTCCCTTGAACCCGAAAAGGGTTAAACTTACACTTGAGAATACTCTCCTAGTGAACCGTAGCTCCTAGGGCGTACTTTTTTTGTAAAATTATCCATCTAGACCGAAAAAGGGGTAAACTATCATTGGAAAGATGTGCCTTCAAATTTTGAATTTGATGAGTGTGAGGGCAACAAGATTGCTCAACAATCTTTTCAATTTTAGAGAGTGTGAAAAGGGATTAAAGAAGACTCTAGGGGGGCTCCTTTTCTTAAGTAATCTAAACGAGGCCGAAAAGGATAAATTGATTCTCGTTAGATGTTGCTTTCATAGTTTAAGTGAGCTTGAAAGACAACAAACCATGCTCTTAGGGATTTCCTTGGGTATAGACCAGAAAAAGATGAAGAAGAAGATTGACGCTTCAACACAAAGTCATGGTGGGACTAAAAGGACACCCAAGCATATATGAAATTCACAACATGGATGCCAAAATGCAACACAAATATCTACCTAGGGAATCCATGGAGGGAAAGGCTCTACCACCTAATTATGACACTTATAAAGCAACATAGAAGGTTCTATGTCACACTTCGATGGGGTCGATCCTATGGAAAAGAAGAAATAGTCAATAGAATGAAAAATGCAAGGCGGTGAGAACCTATCCTAAATGCAAATGGTGAAGTTCCAACTTCATCACAAGATTGTATAAGTAGTACCCATTCATCAAACAATACCAAATCCAAAGGTACAAGAAGTTTAAAGGACCAAAACATCACCAAGAAGAATCATAACATCCATAGAGTGGAAAAAAGAGAAGAAATTAGGGTCAAACTAGGTCAAAACAGGGTCAAAAATATATAAATAGGAGTGAAATGAGGCTTTTTTACCATTGCACTTTGACAATTTCCAAAAATAACCAAAACCCTCTTCCTTCAAATCGACATTTGGAGAGCATCGGTGGACAAAATCAACTCATTCTTGGGCCAAGTAAGTAATTTTTACCTTTACTTTCAATTTCATCCATTCATTTTAATGTTTAGATGGATTTGGGCGTCGTGTGCTCTAAAACTTAGCTCGACTATGCGTGTACGCATTCTTTTCCCAGTCAACACGCATATGGATGTAGTCTATGATAATCTCAGGAAGCGCACATACAGAACTGATACCAATAAAGGGCGCGTACATGCTTAAAAAGTTTGAAAAAGAAAAGCACTAACTCTGAAAATGTTGACATGACTCTGGTGTATGTATGTTGGAGGGAAAGAGAACATGAAGAGGTTGATAAAATGGTCGAGGACAACCCGACGGTAGTGGCAACATTGAAACAATGTGGGTTATTGAAATGCTTCCAGTGTCCCATTATGAGAGCTCAACGATGACTTCTAAACCATTTGGTAGAGTACTGGAATCTATATGCAGAGGCTTTCATGATAAAGGGCCAATCACTAACACCCACCACTGAATAAATTTACTTCCTGACTAGTCTCTCTAGGAGGGGTGAACCGGTAAACTTGGATACATTCCCTGTTGGGCCATATCACATAGCCCACTACATTGATATGTATTTTGAGGTTGACACAGAGAAGGTGGGGTCTCAAGTGTCGATACAAAAGATAAGAAAATATGAGTTTGAGGGTGGTACTATACATGATTGGGTGGATGACATGATTCTTTTCTCAACTCCAGGCTTCTTGGGCCCAAATTCATTTCGTTATGCAATGTCTACAGATGGTTATTTTCTATTGGAGCACCACTATGCTCAATTACATGAAAACTCAGCTAACAGAGTGAAAGTTGAGACAGAGGAGGAACTTTGTATTTGGGATAATGTTGTGCACATTCTTCTTTGAAAGAGTGTCAGGGATGAATCTGAGGGAGGGTGTGTGGGGGCACATAGCCTCCTTTCCATCACTGTGCATATGGTTTGTTTTGATGCCACTCCAGGGAGGAGGAAGTTTACGCGAGGCCTACAATGACAAGTTCTTCGAGTGGTGGAAATGACAGATTCCCACCATATAGGACTACCCATATGTGGGTATTAGTTTCTTGAGGGACCTGGATGTGTCTATGACCCTTGGTGTAGCATGTGGAAGCATAGGTACTTACTCATATTTTTGAATTTTTAACTTTTGAATTTTTCAATTTTATAAATGAAAAGAAAACATGCTTTTGGTAATGTCACAATACTAACTTAGAACTTTTTATGTACAGATGTGGCACCAGTATGTCTAGTGGACTTCCCTCAGACACGACGTCATCTGCAAGAGAAGATCCAGTTGAGAGGAGCCATAGTAGAGGCAAGGCCATCAACAGAGGTTGAGAGAGTCCTCAGGCGGGTAGAGAGGAGCATGACATCCCTCACACATAGTATGCCCATGGAAGAGATCAAGGATCTATCGCCATCCATGCAAACTCACATAGTGAGAGTACGTAGGGCATGGGTCCAACTATTTAAACATCTAGTCAACACCATCGTCTATTATACCAGGGCCAATAGGCCTAGAGATTAGAGTAGTGTTGTAAATTATGCGTGTCGAGGGAACACTTTTTTGTATCTCCCATATGTATTAAGGGCATAATCCCGATGATGAATTATTGAAATTTTTTAGGCCTATGGCCTACATTTTGTACTATGACATTATTTTGGACACACACACACATATATATTTTTCTTTATGGAGTAAACTTATTTTGTACAAATTTATTTACATGTGCGTGTATGTGTGTGGTTTTATATTTATGTGTGTGAAAGATGAAAATATAATACATGATTAGCCAATGCATCAGTTAATTGATTAGATTTCCTAGGAACATGAATATATGTGATATAATCAATATAAAATTCTAAGAGACGTACCCTAAGGAATCTTCGATGAAGAGTGGGATCATGGAAGAGGCACAATACATTTAACTGTGACACTACCATTTGTGCATCTAGATGAACCTGGAGGTGAGAAATACCATGTGAAAATGCATCACATAGTAATTCTATTATGACACTGTACTCGGAAACGTTATTGGTTGCTTCGCCTAGACAGACGCCTCCAGAAGATACCAATTGACCAGTGGGCATGAAGATCACCCAAGTTGTGGAAGCAAGCCTCCAAGTGTGTCATATAGAACTGTCTATGATCCCAACATAAACCTTAGATTCACCTAACATCTACCACAATGTAGAAACACAATAAAATACATGTCCATAAAAAAAGGTACTAAAATGTATAAATAAAAATATAAATTATTTACAAGAATTCGCACTTAGGTGACCAACCTAAATGTAACACTTATTAAGGTAGAGCCCATTTCTAGGCTCACGAAAAACATTACCTTCGAAGTCAATCAAATGATAAGCACCTTTTTCTAAAACTTTCTTAACACTGAATGGTCTAAACCACATGGGTTTAAATTTTCCTACCCCCAAGGTATCTTTATCTTGATCATAGACTAAGACAAGATCACCTTCGGAGAAAACTCTATGGTGGACTAACCAATCATATTGAAACTTGACACACTATTTATGAGCCTCGTTGGACAAGGATGCATCTCGACATTGTTCATCGATCTACTTGAGATAGAGGAGACTCTCTTCAGGAAGTAATTCCACTACTAACTTAAGAGAAGGAGTCTGACACTCTATGGGAAAGACTTCCTCCATCCCATAAATGAGTTGGAAAGGAGATAAAATAGTAGTAGTCTTGATAGAAGTTATATATTCCCAAAGTGTCGAGTACAACATAAAATTCCAATTCGACATGGTCGAATTGATTGTCCATTGGAGAATAGTATTAAGATACTTATTGATGGCCTCCACCTAACCATTCTCCTATGGATAGTAGGGTGACAAATTTTATTTCTTAAACCCAAGATCTGATGTTAACTCACTCGTCATATTATTCTGAAAGTGACTGCCATGGTATGTGACAATCTCTTTCGGTATACAGAACCTAGCAAAAATATGGTTGAAAACAAAAAAAGAATCCTTTTCCTCGTCATTTCTAAATGTTGGCATGGCTTTGACCCACTTAGCGAACTATTCTACTACCAAAATGATATAATGTTGCCCCCTAGCTGAAGCCAGGTGGATCGTAGTGAAATCAATCACCCATTTAGTGAAGGGACCAACAACAATAACCAAAAACATAGGAGTAGGGTGTGCCCACATCTTCTGAGAGAATATATGACATGGGTGACACTTCTTGACCACCTCTATACAATCTTTGATTAACAAGGGCCAAAATTATCATGCACGAAGGATTTTCTGGGTTGTTTAGAATCTAAACAAGTGACCTCCACATGCTCTAGTGTGGCAAACGTTCAACACAAGATTTATCTCCTCATGAGTCGGAAAATGACGGAGAACGCAACCAACTCCTCGACGATATAAATTATCATTGATGATAAGATAGTTCTTCACTTGATGGAGTATCCGTCGATGCTCATCGTGAGAAGCATAGGAAGGGCACTTCAAAGTATGAAGATACACAAGTATATCTCCATACCAATGGTCAAAATATTCAATAAGGAAGAGATCATCATTGGTCAATGACTCTTCGGGAAAATCATTACCACTCTCAACCGACAGTTCTGAAATTAACTCAACAAAGACAAAATACTTCTAAGACTTCATCGAAACAAATTCCAAATCGAATTATTGAAGAATGACTATCAATCGAATAATCTTCCTGCCAATGACCCGTCATGTCAAGACATATTGAAAAGGATTAACGAAGGCTACAACAGTGGTCTTATGAAGTAGAATGTAATGACAAAACCTTTGGACAACATGGACGATTGCCAGAGCCACTTTCTCAACGTGAGTGTAGTTAAGTTCCAGTCCAACTAAGCCTCAGATAAGGTATTAGATAATGTGTTTTTGGAGTGCATTATCCTCCTTAACCAAGACCATACCGATGGTATAGTTTGATGCAACCAAGTATAACAAGAAATCCTTGCCATGATCGGGAGGAATTAGCAGAGGGGTAGACGTCAGGGAATTTTCAACACTTCGAAAGAGCATTGATTCGCTTCATCCCAAAAGAAAGGGACCCCTTTTTCAAGAGACGCATAAACCCTTTAATTATTTCATCATAGTTGGCAATAAATCATCGAGGGAAGTTAGATTTCCCATGTAGACTCTAAATTTGGGGGATTGTGCATGGGGGAGGAAATTGAAATATTGCCTCAACCTTGAGAGGATCGACGATTATCCCTTTAGTGGGCATGATAAATCCTAACAAAAGTCCTGATGTTACAAAAAAACTACACTTGTTCAAATTTAGGTAAATCTGGTAGTAACGACACCTCTCAAAAATAGGTCATAGGTGGGTGGGATAATCAGATATCTTCCGAGAACATGATGGTAGATCATCAAGATATGCCTCGACTATATTCTTGAGGTCATGGAAGGCGAATGACATGGCCCGCTGAAAAGTAGCTCCATTATGTTTTAGGCTAAAAGGAATTTTCTTGTCTGCAAACATACCCCAAGGACATATGAAAAAAATCTTATGTTGATCCTTGGGTTTGATCTAAATCTAATTGTACTCGAAAAAATCATCCATAAAATAAAATACTTCACAGCCTGCACATTCATCGATAATCTGATCAATGAATGCGGTAGGAAAATTCTCTTTCAGGTAAGCTTTATTCAAATCACAAAATTCCATGCACACACGAATCATACCTTGTTTTTTATTGACAGGAATAGGGTTTGACACCCATTCCATCAATTGGACTGGGTAGATGAAACCGGTCTTAATGAGTTTCTATACCTCAGCCTTGATAGTCACTTCCATGCGAGGTTTGACTAAGCGAAGCTTCTGTCGAATAGGATTAGCATCATGATAAGTCCCAATCTCGTGTTCAACTATACGAGGGTCAATGCCTAGCATTTCCTCATAAGACCAGGAAAAAAAGTCATGAAAATATTTAAAATATTCAGTGTAGACCTAAATCTCCTCGGGGTAACAATCTGCTTCGATGAATATGTTTTCAAAGACGCTAGGGGTTTTATAGATTTCAATTGGAATCATTTCAGTTATATTCTCCATGTTTCCCTCAGCATAGATTATGTGTGTGGCCAAAGGGTTAACAGGACAAGTGGCATCTCCATTCATGGTCGTGGTAAACTCTCCTTCTTCCACTCTCCTAAGCTCAGGTAAAAAGTAAGATCTATGGTGAATATAATCCCAAGGTCTATCCGGCCCAGTCATTGCCTCTAAAATTTCTTCGTCGGAGGGCAAGACCAAGTCCAAAGGATCGTGAGTAGTAAGAGAGTCTTGAGCCTAAATAGGCTCAAGAATAGGATCTAGCTCCTATAGGGGAGTCAGATCAGGGTTGGCCGAGGTTTGTTGAACAATGTTGTATGCAACATAAGTTGCATATAGGGGCATAGACATGTCAGGATTCCATACTCCTTCCATATAAGTCGATGGGGAAGGTAAATTCCATGAGTCATCAAAAAATATCTTTCAAAAAGAAGCTACTTGAAATATCACAACCATAGGATGATCAGGGGCAGTCAAAATAAACTTGACATCATTCGAAGGTGGTGGATAATCAAAAGTTCCCATTAGATATGGAAACAATCCAAAACCTAACTTGACAGTACCTGGCTGCGGGTTATCAATCATCGGGACTGTGGATGCCCCTGATGAAAGGTTAGGATGAGAGAAGGATAACTGATCAACAGTTATTATCTGACCTTCATGAGGAAAACATAAAACACGAAAAATGGTGGATATAACGATTGTCATTGCATAGGTCCAACTTTGTCCTAACAAAATATTGTAGTCGATAGGCGCATCGACTACTTCACTCTCGACACACACGTTTTTTCCCTCCAAATGCACAGGGAATGAGGGGATTATTCCATGCGGTCTAAAATAATGGTCTTCAAACATAGTTAATAATGTTGACGACTGTCAAATGTAAGTTGAGGTACCCTCGTCTACCACCATGCATAAAATATTTTGTGTCAATGATTTCATGGCATAAACTACTACTATCTCGAAAGTGATGTGATGAGGAAAATGAGGTTTATAATCGGTAGGGTAAGAAACAATAGTTCCCGAGTTAGTTGGCTCAACAACACCCAAGGAAGACAACAATGATTTTCTCTATGAGGGGCGACTCTGGAGGACTTCCAAAGAAGACATCGCATAAGGATTTTGTGCCAAATCCTCCACAACAAAGTAGTTCAGAGAATCTCTTGCATTCGGATTATGAGAAGCCTTCTCAAATGCATCTTTAGATATGTTAGTTATAGTTTCTCCCATAGTCTTATCAATATGAAGAGGAGGCGATGGGTTGGAAGATTTTTTTCCCTTCTCAGCAAATGCCAACATTCTGTAATCATGAGCCCTGGTATGATGATGAACATATGATCTCATCATGTATACGTTTGCAACTCCATTATTATCATTAAGCATGGGGGCTCCCTAATTTCCCTCAGGCGCGTTCCTGGATGAGGAATCTTGTGCAATATTTTTCCCTTGAGGGAAAGGGTTAGTTAACACAAAAATATGTTGTTGTACCAAACCTTTTGGGATTCCTCAATCCAAGAGAATTGGTGAGTCAAGTCATCTTCCATGCAAATATTACATGGAAACCTCACCATCTTCTCATTTTTAAACTCATCAACATTATTAGCAGCCTTTTTACCCCCTTACCCTTTTTTCCCTTGGCCTTTATTTTTCCCTCGGGTTGTTGGTTACCTTTGGGATTCGTTGACTGCACACTGTGTACTTTTGATGTTTGGGTTACGGGGGCAGTCGAACTAGAATTTTGACTGGTCACAGTATGTTGGATCGATAACTATTTCAACTAGTTAGTCAATTGATCTATGGGATTACTTTATGTTGAGCCTACTATACCATCGGTATGAGGCCTAGAATTTGGTTTGGTTTTGTCAAAATTTGATCGTGGTGCATCTAGAAGAATATTGTACAACATATCAGATTGATAATAAATAAATTCTAGTTGTTGGACTCTCATAATATCCTCTTCTTCAGAGAACACTCTAGAGGTTGCGACATCTTTGGAGACACAAGGCACCAAGGACTTGAGGAACGACTCGAGGAAAAATGCAGGAGGGACCTTTACTTTGATCAAACTCTTCCGGTGACGCCATTCTCGGATATGATCGGAGATATGGACGGCCTTTATTTCCTCAAAGTTGGCCAACAACTCTATTCCAACATCATATCTCATCAGTAGCTGGAAATGGTTTAAGAAAACCTTTTCCAAGTCGTTAAAGTAAGAATACTTCAATTTTTCGAGCTCGATATACCATTTCGTAGCAGCCCCTATGAGAGTGCATTGAAACAAATGCAACTGGATAGAGCCATCCTTTAACAAGTTGGAGGAGAACTGTAAGTGAAATATTGTAACATGATCACCTGGATCTTTTCCAGGATTGCCTCCAAATTTTGGTCTGTCTGAGGGAAACTTAGTTGGCATAGGAGGCCAACGTGGATCATGACAGATCAGATCATTCAACAACCTTGAAAAATATAGCAAATGAAGAGTTGCCAGAAAATTTAACCTAGCTTGCAGTAGATTTAAAGGAAAAGAGGAGCCTCGATTTTGACTGGAACCAAGTTGCCAAGAAAAGTTTCCTTGTTGGCCAGGGTTTTGGTAAAAACCAGGGTGTCCTTGGCCATTATAAAAGGTTTGCACGTTATTTTGCATCGTCGACGAATTCACATAATTCGATGACATACCTTGGGTAGGGATTTCTCCCTGCATGGTATTCCAAATACCTTGGTTGGGGTTTCCCACGGTCGTTCCTCTTGGCATAGGTACTAATCCTTGCCCGAAGTTCCTCTAAGCATGAGAGGGGTTGCCCCCGATTGACATCCCTTGTGAACGTAGAGAACCCTGCTAGGTATTTTCAATACCTTGAGAGGAGAAGGCTATTATCATCACTCCCTGTGAAGGAACAAAGCATTGCATAGGGTTGGGTTTATTAAAGAAGGGTTTTCTCCCTGATAAAAACACATATGACAAGAAATCATTGTTTCTGAAAGAACCAAAAAACGAGAAAGGAATAGACCCAACCAGAGTCATATAGTATTGAGGCCCATGAATCCATCCACTAAATAAGTTGGAACTAGTATAAAGCCCGAATGGTTGTTGGAAATCACCTCCAAGCGAGGGGGATAGAGGAGGAATATGAGCCCCACCATAAGGGATAGCATTAAACAGAGAAGTGGTGCTTGTGAAGGATCCTTGCAAGGGAGCATTAGAACTCACATCCCCAGACCAATAGTCTACAGAGTAGAGTAAGTTAAATTTGAGCTTGAGTCGAAACTCGACATCATGTATGAAAAAAGAGTGCCAGACATGTTATGTATAGTAGGAACAATGATCATAGTCGTTGTGGGGACTATGCCACTACTTGAAGTTGTAGGTGTCTGGTTAGCAGTATTCATTGTAGGTGAAGGCGGGGGAGGGGTCACTTCACCCCCTCTAGTCATGGATGGGATGGGAATATGAAGACTCTCGATATAGGTAGCATTATTTTCTTCCATCGCCAATCGCCTAACAAGATGACAATCAGATGTAGTTACCTCAGGAGGGACTACCTGAACAATTATTGGCACTGATAAATAAATGATTGGAGGGTTTGCAGGAATAAAGCCTTCATCTTCGAGGTCATAAATGGTATATTCCTATGGTTCAAGTGTATCTTCTCTAGAAACAGGATCGGGCACAAATTCTTTTGGCTCAACCACTTCAAAAGAGCCCTCTTGATCTAGCCTATACATCAACGATGGTGAAGGTGGCTCCAAAGTAACCAGCGAGAGGCCCTAAATCCTACGTGAATGGTGAAGATGTTGATGTTCCACCTTGTGAAATGATAAAATGACACTCTAAGGTTAACTTAGCAAGAAACACATAACACACACTAGAAATTACGTAAAGGTAAATCAAGCAATCAACATAATGGCAGGAAGAACATTTACGCCAATCAACACTAGAGAAACTTACCGATGCAAGTGTAAATTGAACACGAAAACACCCTTTGGGTATACTTTTCAAAGCATGGTCCAACGTATTCCCTAGGTACCACATTATAACTCCATAGTCACCTATGTAAGTCCCTACAAAAAGGAAACTAGGTTTCCAACGCGTAGTCAGTTACCAAGCGGGTATAGTCAACAAACAGGCATATAGTAATGAGCAAGATAGAAAAGTTTGAATCCATTAAGGGGTATTGAAGGAAAATGGTCTAGAATAAAATTGAGGATCCCGGAGAGATTCGAGGTCCACAAATCTCCATATTCAAATGCGGTCAACAAATATCCCAAGAATGACCCTTAATATACGATCCCCACTATGTTTGGTCTGTCTTTGGAGGGGTTATCTCCTCTACCTTTCCTCACGCGAACTCATGTTTATCCCCTGTGTTAGAGGGGGGTCCCGACTAACTATTACAAAACTAGGATTTTACACTCCCTGTCGAAGACTTTTACGTTTATTTAAGTGGCCTTGAATAGTTTTCTCTCCACACATATTTCAAGTCCCTAAAGCCTAGACTAGTTGGTGTACCTTATAAACAAAAAGTCTAGTTTATTTTAGCATTAATCGTTAGTTTTAATCGCTTGATTAGTCAGGGGGTACGAAACTGAAACTCATAGTGTTCTTGAGAGACGAAAGATAAGAGATAATAATCTTTTAGAACATTGTGTTGAAAGAAAAATACGTTCTACAAATGAAAAAGTTGTCTTTTTAACTTTAAAGGTGCAAACGTTTCAAAATAAAGACCAAGATCCTAAAATGCAATCTTTCGTAGAATTATTTTTTGTTTCAAAATGAAATGGAACTACTAAAATTTTCAAGGAAGAGGCCTAAAAGGAACTTTGGGATCATAACTCTTTTCTTTTATAAAAACAAACTAAGCTACTAACACCAAACAAACATGCATAATAAAATGCAAATGCAGTTAATAAATTACAACACTTTTTTTTTGTGATTTTTTATATGCGTAGGAATGGAAATAAAAAGAAACTGTATTTTTCTTTTTCAAAGCATAATCAATTGAAAAATATGACAAACCAATGACTGAATCAGGCCCTAAACCACTTCTTGAAAATGAGGATTCACTAGAATCCACAGGAGGACCTAAATCTCAAAAGTACACCCTAAACCTTGACAACAAACAAAAAGAGACAAAGGAAAAAAAATATTTCTTTACAAGTTATTATATAATTTGATCCTTGAACCTAGCCAAACGATAGTCAACAGAGACCCCAGAAACTTAAGAAGACCTGAAAAGCCAAGGGCTTCCTAAAAGGAAAGAAAATCCTTTTGAAACAAATCTTCAAGATGGAAAAAACGTGTGTTGTGCACAGTCATCCTCTGTATGTACGATGGTTGTGTATAATACATAACGTGTATGTACACAGGCTGAGTATAGAATAGGGCATGTAAATTGCTGAAAATTTTTGAAAAAGAAAAAGATTCAGACAGAGAACTCAAGTCAAGAAATATGGTAAGCACCTTTAAGGTGACCAGAGACCCAAAAAGACTTAGAATACTTCAACAAAAAGGAATTCAAGACAAACAAATATCTCCTAAAAATACCCTAGAGAGACTCTATTGGGCCCTTCGTTTTGATAAGAGAAGTTGTGCAAGTTATCAAGGGGTTGGAAAACCAATCAAGTGAAGGAAAAGTGGGCTGAGAAAGGAAACATTCAATAGAAAGACGTTGGAATAGAAAATAGTCTAAGGCCAGTGTAGAATCAGTTTTGGGACAATACAGTTGGAACATAATCAAGAAGAGAAGAGGGCCTATGGGTTCTCGAGGAGAAAAAGGAAATGATTGTATTGAAAAATGGATGGATATGAAGGAAATAGCAGAGAGGAACGAGAGGAAAGAACATGATATGTACTCTAGAGATGGAATGTAATTAATAAGGGGAAGGGACTAGACTGATTATGATCAACTCTAGTATTATGTTGATATGTGCCTACTGATCACTTCTACGATGAGTATGGTAGATGATTAATGTAAAGTTGTGAATTCCTGTTGATCAAGACTTCTGATGTAATAGAAAGATAATGGAGATTAAATTTTAAAATTTATTGGTTTATATTACTTCCTGTATCTCTAGAATGTTATTATGGTGTTGTATGTTATGCATTACACTTCTTTATCCTTTCTTGATGTTCTATACAACTTTGTTCTCTCATATCGGTGTATGATCTGTTGAAGGATATGAACATAATAATCTATCTTTCTTAAGAATGGTAACAATATAGATGTGTTATAGATCTATATAGCATTCTTCTTACCCTTCCCTAAGTTATTTTGTCTCAGTTACGCTTTGGGTGAGAATTATTTTCTTTTGGAAAGATGAAAATGGCAGCGCACTAGACTACATCCATACCCTTTTGTTGGTAACCTGAAGAGCGCCCTAGTTTGACAACTTTGCGCCAAAAAAATGGTTTCGTTACTAGGACCCTAAATTTATAAGGGAAACTGTAAGGAGAATTCTTTCTTGGATCCAAAATTATGATGTTTGGAAGTGGTGGGAATGTAAGAGTGATGCGTTCATACTGAAGGAAGTGGAGTTACAAAATCTAAACTAGGACGTCGCTAAGGATTTTATCTTCTACTCGGAAATATCAAGTGACCAGTATGATATATTTTGGGTAGAATTCCCAAAAAATTTGTTCAAGTGGGTAGATCAGCTACAATAAGCACCAGATTTTAAAGAACGGGTCAAAGAAATTAGTTCTTGGGATACATAGAGGCTATTAGAGATTCACTGACTAGATCACCAAATTAATCGAGCGATAGATTTCTAGGTTTCCATGTCCCTGGAAGGACATATCACTAAGTTTGGAGTGGGGAACCACCAATATTTTTCATGAGCCGAAGAAATATTCAAGAAAGGGGCACGGGGAAAATGGTTGAGGGAAATCATCCTTTGGATCAAGGTATTTTTGGTGGAAGAGGGGATTCTAGTTGTTCCCTCGCGTGAGTTGGTATCCTAAACCCATGCGCTCAGGGTGGGGCAATATTGAGGAAGGTTCATTACCTAAGAAGGGGAAGATAAAATTGCAAGAAGTGAGTGCACCTTGAGGAGAGTCGTCATAGTTGAGAAATGGTGGTGCGGAAAGGTAAAGAGAGCAGTGAAGAAATAACAAGTGTTGTAGAAAGAAATCAGACTAGGAGGAACGGATGAAACAAAGTCAGAAGAGTTGCAGAAGTTACAAATACAAGAAAGATTGACCAGTCTAATATTACAGGAAAAAGAAGCATAGAAAGAAATAATTCATTTGGAGAGTGGACGAGACAAGGAAGGTTTAGAAGCAAGAGAGGATGAAGGATGTCTAGATTTTGTGAGAGACATAGAATATTTAGCCCTGATGTCAGGTGGAGTCGACCATGAAGTGGAGTAGGTTGCTTCGATACAAGAAAATGACACCCCCTAGGTCAAATAAACCCACCCAGAAGTCGGTGGAACCAGCCCCGAGTCGTCCATCCTCCAGGATCCTCCAATAACCTTTGTAATCTCAGTACCTCATACTCATGCAAATCCTACTTCATAGAACTCAGTCAGTTCAACAAGACCTACAACTATAAATAGTGAGAGGATAGTAGGCTCTTCTAGTAGATCACAAATAGAGAAGTTATGATTTATTTTGATGGGAACAAGAAAAATGACAATGGTTGGAAGCACGAGAGGTTCAATCACCCGATACCTAGAGTTATGGGGTAAAGGGGATGAGGACATAGAACAACAATGGTTTCTATGTGAGGCCATATGGAGCTCTAGAGGGACCCTATATGCGAACACGTTAGTGGAATTCCAGAGTACCTTGAGGGGTTGTTCCCTCAAATGGTACATGAAGGATATTGATCTTGGGGTGCAAGGATAGGCCTTTACCCTTGACTAGATGCATCATAAGTTCATTGTTGAAGTCAAGTTACCTCAATCATAATAGTAATCTCTCTCTGAGTTGCGCGAGATTCAGCAGAGATAGGGGGAGTATGCATGGGAATACAGTTAGAAGTTTAAGGACATTATTGGGATATTGGTATACCCAATTCATGAAGACCATCAAAGGGAATGGTTCATCCAAGGGTTTCTACCCTTAACACAAATCCCCTTGATGGAACTGAGAATAGACACACTAACAAAGGATTTGGAACAATCAATGAATATTGAATCCATGGAGGGATACCCAGAGATCTTGAGGATAACTAGAACTTCGATAGATTCAAACATGTCAAACCTCCAAGGAAAGATATCTGCACTCGCATAGAAGGTCTAGGAATTAAGTCTACTCAAGCCAGGGCGACCTCAAGTTTGGTGTACAGGATGCTACACAGAGGGGAATCTGGAAACTAAGTGTTCGTGGGTAAGAGGAATGGGCCACCCCCCTACAATACCAACAAGAGGAGTTGCATAGGTATCAAAAACTCTGTCATTTAATGCAATAGTTCAATACCACATTTTCCCAAGCGTCCAACCCACTCAGATAACCGAATACTGTGAAATT
>JZKD02S0393948.1:990644-1011387 GCA_000966675.3 Picea glauca | reverse complement strand
TGAATATGATTGGCAATACTTTTTCATATGTACGTAAACTTCATATCTCTATCCTCTTACCAATATTCCTTGTCAAATCATTACAGATTTCGCCAGCTTTTATTATATTTCTTCTAACCTTTAGTTTTATTATACGTTATGTTTTTGTTAGCTTTTCTTATCATAAGTTACGTCAATGAAGCTTTTTTAATAACGTTAGTTATGGTAGAATTGAGTGTAAAATATAATGCGTATTTTTAATTAATGAATTCTGATGGTCGCTGACATGGTGTGCTTTTACATGAAATGCTATCACTGCTTTTACTGTTTTCTCTAAAATTAAAAATTCTTACTGTCGCTGACATTGTGTGCTTTTCTTCTGCCTTCCGCATTGGAAATCAATCTATTTTATGATAATTTGTATTGTTCCAATTTAAAGTATTTTATATTTTTTCATTATTGAAATCGAACGTATTTTATGTTCTTTGCTACCAAAATTATTTAAACTTTTCGGACGTATCACTACAACGATCCTTTAATAAAGGTCGGCCACGAATGTATAGAGAATTAACGTTTCCATTTCTTTTTGTGAATGAATATTTATTTGATCATATTAATTATGAAAGTAGTACTGGTGATAAAAATTAACATCTATATTGTCTGCATTGAGGTATGATAAATATTGAATTACCTTAACGGTTAAGGTAGATATTCGGCCAAGGATTACTAGGGATAAAATATGTTGTCGGGAGGTTGGGAAGTTTTATATTTTAATGTTAATAAAATAAAGTTATATATATATATATATATAGTTTGAGTGTGTTTAATGTTTAAGAATATGTATTTTCTTTTAAGGGTTTTAAGTTCAAATTCAATGGAGTGTAGGATATGTATATCTTCTTAGAAAATTTTATTACTTATTTCAATAAATTGTATTAATAACAAAGAAAATCTCTCCCACTTAATTTCAAATTCTCTATTCAGTAAAATTTTATTAATTCATTGTTATTGGCATGCCGCTTGGGAAACTAGACCAACAACAGAGCAACAAGTCGTAGTCCATAAAAAAAATGTTTAAAAACATAATGAATCAACAAGAATGAAGGTCGTCGAGCTACAGCTGAATGGTATTTAGGGCATCCTCACTTCTCTGGAGCATCCGTCCCATGAAATTCCATGTGCCAATAGAGCTCCACTATCTTCCAGTACCGAGTCTCTTAAGCTCAGGTATTTCCCACATCTGGAATCCATCGAATTGTAGTCTTTGAAACCTCTTAATCCGTTGTCATATCCTTCTCCAGACTTACCTGAGCTTCAACTCCATCTACATTCTATTGGAAGCGTTTAGGAGTGTTTCTCTGGTAATTGACTATCACATTATATGTCTCCTGTTGCAACCGAGAGACTGGGGGATCATCGTCGCTTTGATGAGAAGAGGAAGGAGCTAGGATACCAGAGCCTCGACGGTATCCTCTAGGATAGCCCTGACGAGGAGCCAATATGGCTCGAACGATAGCACGAAGATTGGGCTGATATATTTGTGATAGAAGAGGAGTTGGGCTCCAATCTCCGTCGACAATATTTTGATTCCTCACGAGGGCAATTCTTCTTGGTTGGGTAGGGAGGTTTGCAGTTTTGTGAACTATGAGTTAAATTATTCTACTTTTTATAAATCATGTGAAGGAGGACGATTGAGTTTGAATATTGAAGGAGGCCACATAGTGGAAACTTGCTCGTTCTTGAGCAGTGAAGAGTCCATATACCATTTCAGGTTAGAAACCCTATCTATCTATTTATCTATAACATTTATTTATTTTTAAGAGTAAAAGGGTCTGACCTTTTGTTGACGAGGAAATATATTTTCTTGGAGGGAAAATATATACAATGGAGAAATATTTATTTTTAAAAAAGAATATATATTTATATTTTTGTGGGTGGAGTCTTTAAAATTTGAATATTGAGGGAGTTTGGAGAGGAAATATATTTTTCAAAAAAATCAAATTGATATTTGAAGAGGGAGTGTCCTTGTAGAGAACTAATGACAAAAATGACAAATGCTTAATTTGAGTTTGAAAAAATTAATGGTAATAATAACTTCGAATTGTGAAAAACTAAAATGTGAGATTTGTTAACAACAACAAGAGTAGTGACAATGGAGTCATTATAAAAGAAAAAATATATATTTATTTTGGTGTTGTAAAATTATTTATTTCATTTAAATGCACTATTGTAATACTTGGATAGGAATGCCTCACCTATGAAAAGTATAGACATAGGTTTAGATAGATTGAATATGTGGGTGGCATGTATGTTGAGTTAATTTTGACTTCCTCAAAGACTCAACCAGTTAAATTTGCTTTAGGTTAAAGCATGTCATTTTTTGAGTCTATGATTTTTGGGTAGCCAAATTTTTGGGTAGCCAATAGTATTGTGTCCATGGATTGTATGTAATGAAGCCGATAAAAGGCTTGGTGAACTACATTGTAAATGGGCCTAGAGGTGAGTGGTGAAGGATTAATTTTGTCGGATTGGGTGAAGGGAATGTTCATGTCAAGGTGGAGCATCGAGACTCCATCATTAGGTACATGGAGTTGTGCAGAAAAGGTTCACTTGTGCCAGCTTGGCTAGATTTGATCAAGGTTTCGAATGCAATGTTCGAGGTGGAGCATAAGGTGTTCAGATTAGAAAGGTCAGTCTATAGAAAGGTTGTGTTCTGATTAGAAAGGTGGTTCTATAGAAAGGTTGATGAGCTTTGTAGTGAAATGAACATTTACAATTCAATAAAGTGTTTAAGAATTATGGTGATTGTCTTAAGGGATGTAGATTGTGGGATCCTACTACCCACATAATCATCATTGATAGAGATGGAGTTTTTGATGAATCTCGTTTCATCATACGTGGTATAGCATGAAAGGTTCAAAGCATGACTCATAGGAGAAAGGGATTTGGAAGGTATTGATTTCCATAGAATTTTTTCACCAATTGTTCAACTTATTTATTTCGATGTTGTATTAGCACTAGTTGTGTTATTTGAGCTTGAGTTAAAGAAACTAAATGTTCAAACAAATTTACATGGATTTTTGTTAAGGAGATGTATATGGAACAACTAGAAAGGTAGTTCAATATCACAATAGAAGATTTGTTTGCAAAATCAGGGAATCATTGTATGACCTGAGGTAGCCAAGAAATGACACGTGATGTTCGATTCCTTCATGGTGAGTAAAATTTTATAAGAAGTGAGTATAACCATTGTATTTATGAAAACATGGTTGAGATCAACACGTTGACTCAGTTGGATAAGATGTTTGATATGAAGGGTCTAGGAGAAACAAAACAAATATTGGACATGTAAATATGGTAAGATTTGGCTATCACAATGTAATGTCCCTTAGTTATAAACATTTAAACATTTCATTTCTTTCTAGCTTATGTTGTGAAAGTTTTGGAAAATAATTATGTGTTATCATCATAAGCATTTATGGTGAATATTTTTTTAAATATTATTTTTAATAATTTATTTTATTAACAAGAAACAAACTCATTAGAGAATCCAGTTAGAAAAGTGTAAATAATTATTTCATGGGTGACTTAAAAGGATAAAAATACCAAAGTAAATAGTATTCATGTAATAAGTGGAACCCTACTCTCAAAGGTGTGGGATGTGAGGGAACAAGCTAACACAAATTTAAGCCAAGAAGATTCCCTAGGGTTAGGGATGAGGCTAACTTGAAAAAAACCTAGGAAAGCTCTTATATATAAGTATGTTATGAGGTGGGACATTGCTAAGTATTTGTGAAGAAATTGAGTTTTATGGTTTTCTGAAGAAATGTTGATTTATGCTGGGGGGTGACAAACACAAGTAGCATTGATTGTTAGTGTCTATAGTTGATAGGAAAATATTGTGAAAATTTACAATGTTTACTATAGTAGAGAATAATTGTTTGTTTTAAGGCTTCTAAGTGTTTATATCTAAAGTGTATTGTGTTTTTTCCTTTATCAATAAACTACTATCAATAGAGTGAGTAAAATGTTTTTACATTGGAAATAACAATGTTTATAATTATTACTACAAGAAAAACATAAAAAAAACTATAAATAGTTATAGTTGGAAAGAGCATGATATCTTTGCATTAGGAAAGAAAAGAAAATTACATTTATGTTTTAAGTACAAAAAAAAAATAGTTTCAAAAAAAAAAAAAAAAAAAATCATGAAAGAAGTACAAAGAATCTATTTTATATATGAAACAAATAATGTAGATTTATGTCTTTTTCTTGAACTACTTGTGTGAATGAAATTCTTGTCAAAATAATTTATATATATATATATATATATATAATATTACATCTCTAACAATATAGTACAAAATGTAAAACCAATATTTGTATTGTTATTTTAATAATTTTTACTTTTATTCTAATAAAATCCCTAATGATAATGATAGATACAAAACCATTTATCATATCTCATTTCACTATATTGCAACCTTTAATATAATCAATATATTGCAACTTTAAATATAATCAAAATAAGGACTAGGGTTTCAAGATAATACAATGATGTATTAATCCAAACGAAAACCAAGAAATAAATTAATGGCTTCAAAATTTTTCAGTGATAACTAAAACAGAAGAGGGCACATTATAATATTAAACATAGACTAAGTATGAGCTTGAGTCGCTGAGAACGATCGAGTTTCCATGACAATGAATTCACGGGAGTGAACTCATTTATAACATTATCAAGGATACAATATAAAAAAAAAAAACTTATGTCAATAAAAAAGATTCGAACTGTAGGGTTTGAATCTGAGATTCTCCTTATAAATAATTAAATAATAAGTTGAATAAATACAAAAAACATTTTTTTGCCAGAGCTAACTCAAAACACTAACGGGAAACATATTGATTGCTTGACTTGAGAAAATAAATTTTACACCATGGTAAAAGAAATACAAGAATAGTTACCCTTATACACCGACCCGCAGGCTTGGTAATAGTGTTTGCTTAATTGTTTCAGGAAAATGTTCTGGGTATTGTGCTCCAGGTAAGGGAGCCAAAAACTTAACAAAAACGTAAACTCATTGACAATTGGTTTCTTCACTGTGTGCTAAACAAAAAGGGCCTACGCTATATGGTGTGAACGCCCTTGCAAATCTAACAATCATAAGAATAGAAATGTCTTAAATATTTTATGAGTATTAAACATACGGTAAGTGAAAATATTGAAAACCCATAGATATAATCATTAGCGGGTAAACAAGAAGACAAATGTTACAGTCAACTCTGGATTTGCTACCAAACTTCACCTCGAAATATTCTAAGAACAAAGTCATATCATTTAAAAAATTTAAGGGAAACCGGAACGCATTATTGTGACCAAAGAGGCCAAGTTTCCTTAAGTAGTAAACAATTACCCTAGCTGGTTGGAAATGAAAATGGTTTAATGGTTTCAAAAGTTGCCATTCTGAATCCATAAGAGACATGTAACAACACAAAGGACGGGACAAACTATTAGTCGATGTATTTGCAGAACAAAATAAAGAGACATAATGTACATATTTCATTAAATAATGCAACGTTGATATAATTAATTACCTGGAACCATGGGTTCATCTCATCTTGAGCTTGAAAGATCTGAAACATTAAGAGCATAGCGAAAAACCATTAACTTTTTAGAGAGTGAAACAATGACTCTACATTCAAACACTATCTGTTGGGTGAATTGGATAAGCATAGAGGATGGACTCCGTTTCCCATATGATATTAGGAACCTATTAGTACTTTCATATAAACAACTTGAGTTGGTGGCACCAATCTTGGCCAAATCCTGATCTAGGTGTTAAACTCAACTCCATTTTAGAGATTGGATAAAGTTAGAGTTTACACCATGTTTGGTATGGAGCCATTAATATGATGTTGAGATGAGTACAATTCGTCGAGTGTGCATAGAAAAAAATCCTTTCATCAATAGTATCGGTGCAAGGCCGAGAGCTGTGGTAGTCATGTGTAGCAAGATTTATTTTCAAACGTTTATGTTTTTTTAAACAAGGGAAGATGGATTAGATCCACTAACACCCCATATTAATTCAACGAAGATTGTTTCATACTTTATCAATAGGTCTAATATGGAAAGGTAAATTATACATGATTCATTAATAAACTATACCATGGTAATTTGGTTAATCATATATATATTTATATATATAATGTGTTACTTATATACATAAGTATATATGTATTATCCTCTATCATTGGAGTATGATTATGAATGGATTGGTTCAAGAATTTAATCACCAATATCCAATGTTAATCTAGTGAGTGAATGACAAATTGTTATAATTTCATCTAGTGAAACCTACATGAAAAATTAGTATGATTATGAATGGGTTGGTTCAAGAATTTAATCACCAATATCCAATGTTAATCCTAGTGAGTGAATGACAAATTGTTATAATGTCATCTAGTGAAACCTACATGGAAAATTATATTAGTGTTTGGAAGAAAAATCAATTCAATACAACAACCTGTATCTATATTCACAAAAAGGACAATGGTGTTCTTATACATGTGAAGATATATTTCTTCAAGTGTTGGTGACATCCAATACAAGAACCTGTCATGGTAGTACCATGACGAATAAACAAAAGTTGTATAAGAAAAGTTATGACTATAGCTATAAGAACTAAATATTAGCAATGTAAAATTTAAAAAAAAATTAAAACAAATTACATGTACAAATATGTTATAAGTAAAAGAATTGAGGCCATTGTGTTTTGCACATATCATAATCAAATAAAAAATTATCATGGTTGAAGAACCTCATAGATCAACATCAAGTGGACGATGTACGTGGAACTAAATAATGAGAATCCTCAAGATAATTCTATAACACTATTGGAAACTATGCATAGTATAAACACATAAATGCAAAGTATCAAGGAAAATAATGAAAAGCTACTCAAAGTTGGTAAAGAACAATAAGAGTTAAATGAGATTATTTTTAAAAGCATGATTGATATGAAACAATTAAGACGGATAGGAAAAACTTCCAGTAATGCTAAAAATGAATTTTCTAGTGAAGAGTCACAAAAACATAAAGACTATCAAGCAAACAATGATAAAAAAAAAGGTTATTAAATGAAAAAAGTAGTGAGGATAAATATGATAGAAGAACGTTGCAAAAAATTGTAGTTGAAACTATGAAAAGTAAATGGCATGAGGAAGAGTTACTAAAAGTGTTCTAGGATGTGTTTCCTTTGGAAATTCCAAGATTACCTCCTAGAAGAGACATATATTTCACCATATACTTAATACTTGGATATGCACCAGTGTCTAAATCCCCTTACCGAATGAGTACTCAAGAACCGACTAAACATAAAAGGCATCTTCAAGACATGTTATATAAGTAGTATATCAAACCTAGTGTGTATCCATGGGGAGCACCAATTTGTTTTTTTAGAAAAAAGATTGAACTTTCAGATGATATATTGATTGTAGACAACTTAACAAAATGAAAATTAAAAACAAGTACCCTTTACCGCACATTGACGACTTGTTTGATTAACTCAGAGGAGATAATATTTTCTCTTATATAGATTTGTGGGCACGATACTATCAGGTTAAAATTAAAGAGGACATTTATAAAACTACTTTCTGAACTCGATATGGACATTATGAATTTGTAGTGGTGCCTTTTGAATTAACAAACACAACTTCTACATTTATGTGTTTGATGAACAATATGTTGAGAAAATATTTGGATAAGTTTGTAATTGTGTTCATAGATGATATATTGATCTATTCAAAAACCAAAGAGGAACATTAGGAACACTTGAAAATCATCTTGTAGACACTTAGGGAGCATCAACTATATGAAAAAATTAGTAAATGTGAATTGTATCAAGATAAAGTACAATATTTTGGCACATATAATTTTGGGTGAAGGGATCTTAGTTGATCCATAAAAGGTCAAGGACATCCTATATTCTCCAAAGCCAAAGGATGTGTCAGATGTCTGATATTTCATGGGCATCACAAGTTATTACCGTAGATTCATAGAAGGGTTCTCTAAACTTGCTTATCCAATAGCCTATTTATAAAAGAAATGAATCAGATTGAAGTGGATACAAAAATATCAAGAAAAAATTGAAATATTGAAGTAATTATTAACCACAACACATTTCTTGAAGATAGCATACCCATATAAAAAATTTGTGTCTTGTACTAATGCCTCCAAAGAAGGGTTAGGAGGGGTGTTATTACAGGATAATCATGTGATTTCCTATGAATCACAAACACTGAAACCCCGTGAAAATAATTATGCAACCCATGATGTGGAATTAATTGTTATTGTATATGCTTTAAATATGCGGTCACACTACTTTCTAGGTAGAATATTTTTGTTGGAAATAGATAATATGAGACTTAAGTACTTTTTCGATCAACAAAATTTGAATGCAAGATAGGAAAGATGTTTATATTTTCTAATTAAATATGATTTGGAGATAAAAAAAAATTAAAGGAAAAGAAAATAAGATAACATATGCACTTAGTAGAAATCTAAATGCAATTTTCAGCAATAATAAGAAAATTTATTTAAAGGAGAGAATTAAATAATTAGTAGAAAGCGATGAAATTTATAAGAATTCGTAGGGAAATTTACAACATAGAAATTAAATTGAATAAGAATCAATATTTAAATGAAATAAAGATGAATTATTGCTATATAAAAGTAGGATTCACATTCCAAACAATGCATAACTGAAAAAATTGATATTAATTGAATTACACGAGAAACCTTACTCGACAAATGTCGGATACCAAAAGACTATAACATTTTTGAAAAAAGAGCATTTCTAGCCCAAAATGAAAACATAGGTATTTGAATATCTTGTTAGGTGTCTTGAGTGAAAACAAGTTAAATCTAAGCATCGTCACCGAGATGGATTATTACAGCCAATAACCATTCATGTTTGGAAATGGGAAGTGATTAGAATGGGTTTTATTACATGACTACATAAAACCAAGAAAAAAAAAGATTCCAATATGGTAGTAGAAGACAAAATTACTAAAGGTGCACACTTCATTCTATTGAAAATAACTCATAAAGCTATAAAAATTGCATAATTTTTTAAGAAATAAATCTTTATGATGCATGGCATACCCAAGACTATAATTTCAGAAAGGGACTTGAAATTCACTTCAAATTTCTAGAAAGATTTGTTTAGTGGTTTGGATACTCAATTGAATTCTATTATCACATATCATCCTCAAACTTATGATCATACTAAAAGGAATAGTTTTGATTTGTAGAGGATATGTTGTGGATGTGATGGACTGTCCCACAAAGTCGAAAGATTACCTTCATTTGGTAGAGTTTTCATATAATAATGGTTATTAGACTTCCTTAAAGATGCGTACCTTTGAGGTGATGTATGGAAGGAAGTGTCGAACACCTTTTAGTTGGGAAAGGTCAATTGATAGTATTATTTTGGGTCCAGATATGCTAATAGAAATGGAAACAATTTCCCATAGAAAATAAAATAGAATTTGAACAGTGCACATGACAGAAAAAAGATATTTGCATATTTGAAAAAAACGCACACAAAATTTAATATAGGGGATCATATTTATATTAAATTCAAACCCATAAACAATGCATTGAAATTGGGCAACAGTACCAAGTTGGCACCAAGGTATTGCGAGCCATTTCAAGTGCTTGTCAGAGTGTGGCCAGTGGCCTATCATCTTGCACTTTGAACCAATGTAAAATTTCACAATATATTTCATGTTTCATTGTTGAGAAGTATATACATTATGTATCTCATGTAGTAAATTGGAATGTGATTCAGGTGGAACATGAAGGCAAGTTACAGGTGGAACTACTAAGCATTATCGATAGCAAGAAAATTATGTTGTGGAATCAAGACATTGTTTAGGCTCAATTGTAGTCGAGGGACTTTAGTCCCAATGAGGATACTTGGGAAATGGATGATGTTGTGAGAAAGGCATATCCATTGTTGTTCCAGAGTTGATGTTCTCAGAATGGAACATCGAGGACGATGTTTAATTCAAGGGGGAGAAGATGCATTGTTCCTTAGTTATAAACATTTAATTTCATTCTATCTTATGTTATGAAAAATTTGGAAAATACCTACATGGAATCATCACAAGAATTTATGGTGAATATTTTTGTAAATATTTTTTTTATTAGCAAGAAACAAATTGATTAGGGAATCTAGCTACAAAAGAGTAAATCATTATTCCATGGGTGAGTGAAAAGGATAAGTACCACGAGAGTAAATATTTTCCATAGGAAAAGTGGAACCCTACTCCCAAAGGTGTGGTATATAAGGGAACAAGCTAACACAAATTAGGCTAAGAAGATTCCCAAGGGTTAAGGATGAGGCTAACTTGAAAAATACCTAGGAAAGATATTATTTTTATGCAAGTATGTTATGAGGAAGTATATTTTTGACTACTTGTGAGAAAATTGAGTTTGAAGGTTATGAGAAATAATCGAACTCTGCGATATATGGAAAACATTATACAATTTTGATAAATTTAAGTTGATATCTTTATAAACTACATTTATAAAATTATTTCAAATATTATAACTAGACGGTTGAAAAATGTTTTATGTAATCAAATATTTCAAGAATAGTTTGAATTTTTAGAGGGAAGGAAAATTTATGAGGAAACAAGCATATTTCAAGAATTCCTTCACTCAATTAGATTCAGACACCAAATATTGATTGTGATGAAAGTGGAGTTTTCCGAGGTTTATAATAGGGTATGTTGGAATTACATTCAAATTGTTTTAATTCATTTGGGTTTATATCATTAGTTATTAGTATGGATTATGATTTGCATATCATAAGTATCTTTTTTTGTACTAATAAATGGAGTGACATCTCATTTCTTCCAATCAGGAAGAGGCCTAAGATATGCGTTCCCTCTATCTCACTTGTTATTTATCTTAACAACTAAATGATTAAATAGGATAACTAAAGAAGCATAAGTGAATAATAGTCTAAAAGGAGCATCTATTGAAGCATCATGGAACATCACACATCTACTTTTTGTAGATTCCATATTGATTTCTTTTTAATAAATATAAGGGTCATTGAGAAGTTTAAGGGCATCATGGATTTATTTTGTATGGCTACTTGAATGGTAATAAATATGGAAAATCGATGATAATTTAATGGGGTATTTTTGAGCAATAAAATAATCATTTTGCTAAATTATTCCCTTTTGATATGACATAATCAAAATAGGCCCCAAAGAATAGAGGTTTCTATTTCAATCCGAAATAGTATAATAAATGTGACAGGAAGTGGTGAATAGCTAAAGTGGAAAATAAATTAAACACCTCATGGAATAGGTGGATCTCTAGAAGAGGTAAACTTGTAATAATAAAAGAAGTCTTGTAAGGGAATTTAGTTTAATGGATATCACTTTCTTCAATTGCAAATAGAGTATTTGAAACCATTGCGATACTTTATTACATATTCATTTCATTTGGATATCAAATGAATATAGGATCAGTAATAGAATCTTCGAAAAAGCAGGCCTAACCAAAAGCCAATGCATGGTGGGAGCTTAAAAATACCTTTCTATTCTCAAAGGCCTTAGCTACAAAAAAGTATGTCGATATTAATTCAAGGAACATGGTTTTGGGTTCAAATTTTAAGAGAAAAGAATATATCCCATGATACAATGTAGGAATTTGTGAGAATCCCACTTAAACAATCAAACAATGCCTCAATATTCTAGAAAGTAGTTACTTGTGTATTATGTTTGGTGGAAACTAGGGTGATATCAAAAAGTGGGAAAGGAGAAAAATTTCAAATAAATATTGAACCATGGGTAGGAAGAAATGGTATGCATATATTACACTTTTAGATGATAGAGTAATTAATAAATAAAGGGTAACATAAACTTATACATATTAGAAATTGGGGAAGGACTGCTACTTGGCACCAAAAGTGGCTATCTTGGGAAGAGGTATGATCGGGGATGGTATGTAGAGTTATGAAATAGGTACACATACATTTAAAATACTATAATATTAGACTCAAAGGTGAGGAGTAAAAACTAATTTGGTCATTGAATCCTACAAGATTTTATGTTCCCAACATAGACTACAAAACACTAGTAGAGAAAGCAAGAGGTGGAAAACAACTTAGAAATTAAGATGCCATAAAAAACCAAAATCTTCATGTGGTTGATTCTATACAACAAGGCACCCACATGGGAGGTGCTTCCACAAAAGGGATTTCATCAAGCTTGGATTGTTCTTTCAATCTCGTCATGAAAAAGAAAATATAATTCATATCATCTAGGAATGTTTATTTACCGAGGTATAGAAAGAGGCAGAAAAGATGATAGGGATAAGGCATATTTTTTAAGGTGAAAGTATTGAAGATGATTTTAGAACCTAGTGATTTAGTAAGGAGATATTCAAGATCAGAGAAATACCACTCAACATATCTTGGGGAGTATGGTTTGCCAAAAATGTAAACTTGTTTCAAGATAAAGAGACATTATCTCTCAAATGTGCAGTTTAGCCTATAAATATTTTAAATGTATACCCATAGTTGCAGGAAAAAATATTCTGCCATTCTCATTTTGAAGAGGTAATAAATAAGGATGTCCCTTGGGAATTTATTGATGGTGCATTTTTTTCAAGGGTACCCTTATAACAGAGGATTATGAGGAATTCTATACTTATATTCAAATTATAGAATTTATTTCCAAGTTATAATTGGCGAGGAATCCAATATTTTTTGTGAAATGATGGTATCAAAATTGGTTTTGGGGCTTGCAGAAGAGTTTGGTGTAACTTAACTACAAAGTTTTGGTGACTCAATGGTAGTTATTCAATGGATGCAAAAACTTAATATCCTCTCAAGATTATCATATATATCTTTGTCTCATATTTTTAGGGACAAAATACGACTTGTGAATGGGCGCTCAAAATCCCTATAATCTATAACAGACACTAATTTGAATATAACCATGAACATTGGATATAAATTCTGTGACATCCCCCAAAATAAATATTTTTTTTATTTTTGTTTGCTGGAAATTTATTTCCATTTTTGGCAAATTCGAATCTGGAAAAATTTTGCCATTTATGGCAATTCCGAATTTTGAATTTAATAATTGTATTTAATTATTGTGACAGTTGGGCAGAGATCTCTTTGGACTCAACTAACGATTTGACTATGACACTTGTATCACAAAAGAATAATTATATTAACTAAAGGAGGACAAATGGAACAACCATGTTAAAAATCAGCTAACCATGACTCCATGAGTGGGGAACAAGTTGGACCTACCTCTGGGATGATGATTACAAGTGGAAAATTAGAGATTTGTCCACTGGCAGCCCCTGAAAGTCAGGGATTAAGAAATCTGCAAAAATCCCCAAAGGAGGGAAAAGACCCAGGTAACGAAAATGGATATATAGCATATGCGAGGAGGCAGGACGTTGCCAAGTATGCTGGGAAAAGGATTCATGAGAACTCTTGTTGTTATGAACACTGTTGAGTAAGTGTGAGGAAAGAGGAGAACTGTTGGAATGGAAGGACATTTCTGAGGAGGAGTTTTCAAGTTCGCCCTCATGGATTCATGGTCAGGCTAGGGGGTGAATCGGGCAAGTGACTTTGGCTACCATGTTCTACGGTTGGGAGGAACGTGGTTGTTCCATTTGTCTTCCCACGGATTGGATTCAGATATGTTGATCTACCCCTCTCTATTATGAATGACTATGTTTTTATTTCGATGTCTTATTAAATCCGAACTAGAATGATGTCCACCCTCTATCTGAATGATTTTTCTGATGCATTGTATTGATTAAATTGGAACTGTAACGTTTTCCATTTTTGGTGTGTTATGGGGAATATATGTGAAGAACATCTGTAATTATATTTCTATGGAAAAGAGGAGAATAACGACAATGAGGTAGACCCTCTCTGTAGATAAACCCCCAAGAAACCAAACTCAGATCCCTCGGAACATCATTATTAATGACCAATCTCTGATGGAATGATATTCTTAACCATGTATTTACATTGATGCACAGATCTAGTACTGTTGACGTTTAATGCATTGATTAAAAGATGCTCTAAGTGGATATTATATAATTTACCTTATACAAAAAAAATTATCTTTTGTGCCCTTCTGTGCGGATTCTGAACTCATGAAGTTTGGAACCCTGAAACCCCGAAGCTTCCACTTTTCGCATTTCAGAGGTTGGTTACATGAGAGGTTTGGGGCACTTGAACTCATGAAGTTCCGAACCCTAAAACCCTGAAATGTGGGTCCCACCTTCTCTTATTTTGCATTTTTTTTTTGGATGTTTGTTTATGTTGGATGTTTGGCATTTGAAACACCGAAACCCCAAATCCTGAAATCCCTAAGTGTTGGTATCACACCCTTTCGCCTTTCGGAAGTAGGGAATTGTAGTATGTTGTTGTTTGAGATTTGAAACCCTGAAACCCCAAATCCCGAAATCTCGAAGTGTTGATCTCACACCCTTTCGCCTTTTGGAATTCAAGAATTGTAGTGTGTTGTTGTTTGACATTTGAAACCCCAAAACCCCGAATCCTGAAATCCCGAAGTATTGGTCTCACACCCTTTCACCTTTTGGAATTCGGGAGTTGTAGTGTGTTGTTGTTTGACATTTGAAACCTCGAAACCGCAAATCCTGAAATCCCGAACTGTTGGTTCCAAACCCTTTCACCTTTCGGAATTCGGGAATTGTTGTGTACTGTTGTTTGGCATTTGAAATCCCGAAACCCCGAATTCCAAAATCCCAAAATGTTAGTTCCACATTCTTTCCTTTTCCTAATTTTAGGAATTGTTTGTGGTTGAGGTTTTGGCTTTTGAAGTTGCGGGATTCCGAACCCCGAAATCCTGAAATGTTAGTTCCATGTTCTTTTCCTTTCGTAATTTCAGGAATTGGTTGTGGTTGAGGTTTTGACTTTTTGAAGTCACGGGTTTCCAAACCCCGAAATCCCGAAATGTTAGTTCCACGCTCTTTTCTTTTCACAATTTCATAATTGTTGTATGTTGGATGTTTGGCTATGAAAACCATGAAACCCCGAACCCTAAAATCCCGAAATGCAGGTCTCACCTTTTCCTTTTCGCATTTCGGAGGTTTGTTACATGATATGTTGGGGCACTTGAACATGTGAAGTCTCGAACCTCGAAGACTCCGAAGTGTTGGTCCCACCTACCTTTTTCGCGATTTTGGGAGTTGTGGTGTGTGGATCCCGAACTCCGAAATCCCGATACGTTGGTCACCTTTCGCAATTTTTGAAAGTGTATTTATGTTGTTGTTTGGGTACTTGAACTCACGAAGTCCCAAACCCCGAAACCCTGATGGGCAGGTCCCATTTTCCTTTTTCACCTTTGGGAGGTTGTGGTGTGTTAATGTTTGACACTTCCAAAAATGAAATCCCGAACCCCGAAACCCCAAAGTACCCGGTCCATAGTCCTCCCACATTTTCATGTTTTTGGCAAACGATGTGGCCCCTTTGTTTCATTTTGTGTTCGGCACTTATAATCTCCGAAACCCGATTAACCTCTGTTATGTTTCAGAAACTGTAGGAACCTAGAAGAAACTTATTGTTATGGGAACAACTCTAATAATGTAATGAATGGACTGGTAAAAGAACATTGGAGAGTCTTCATCTTGAATAGAGGTATGGAAGTAAAAAACTATTTTACAAGTCGATTGTATTGCAAATATAGGGTAATTTTTCAATGTAGGGTTTTGGTCATAAAAACCCCAAAGTTGATTGTATTGTTAAGACTGTGGTAGTGTTAAAGGTACTAGTAGATAAGAGAGTAATTATAAATTTGAGGGTCTTAATTAAACATTGAAGTGATGATTAAATACTCATTATATCACCGATTAGAAAACTTAAGTTGAATGGTAAGGACAGTCGACGACAGTAAGGACTCTATCAAACCCTTAGACTCAAGCCTTCTAACAAAAATCCTACTTTCTTGAGATCTCAAAAACCTTTCAAGGATAGATGTACAAATAAAATAAAAATTATGGTGATTTTGAGGTACATTACATATGGTATCAGAGAAAAAGTTACAACACTGGGCCTGAACAGGGCCACATTAATTTCTTAGTATATATTCTGATTTATGAAAAAACTAATAAATCTTGTGGGTTACATATAGAAATCTTTTTTGTTTTGTGTGGAATAATGGCAGCTCAAGAAGGTGCAGAAATCAGGGTGGAAGAGAATCCGCAACAAGGACCTCCTGGAGATCCAAGACAGAACTTTGATGGAAGCTCACCCACAGAGGTGTTGGAAACAATGAGGAACCTTATTGTTGAACTACAGGTTTTCAAGGCCGACAATGAAAAATTGAAGAAGGCACAACAGGAACAGCAAGAGATAAATGAAGTCCTTCTGCATAGTATAGTAACCAAGAAAAGTCCAAAAGATGATTACCATGAGGAAGAGGTCAACAAAAGGGCCTCCAAGAATTCTAGTGCGAAAACAGAAAAAGGAGATAGTTCGTCTGAAGGGACACCTTCAGCTGAAGATTAAACTATACCAGACAGAAAAAGAAAACAAACAGACCACCTTGAAGGAGAATTTAAAAATATTAGACCAACTACTTTTGATGGAGAATCTAGGATAGGAGAAGAAGTCGAGGCATGGTTGTTGGACATAAAAAAATACTTCCAAATCTACAACTATTCCAACAACATGGCCATCTACAATCTGAAGGGGAAGGCCAACATTTGGTGCCAAGACCTAAAATTGGCCAAGGGCCAAAAGGAGAAACAATTGGAATGGTCCAACTTTAAGAAGTATTTTAAGAAACAATACCTTTCTGAAAGCTATTATGAAAGGAAGACGAAAGAATTCTACGAGTTGCGACTTGGACAAATGACGATGGCGGACCTTATAAATAAATTTCTGGAAGTACTAATGTTTCTACCATACATCCGGGAAGATAAGGTAAAAATACAATGGTCCTTAAGTTGTTTACCACAGTCCTACAGGGACAGAATTGAGTTTGACAACCCCAAATCCTTGAGCGAGGCATTCAGGAAAGCATGAATGTGATATGACCAGTATAAACAACGAGTAGAGTTTCCCAAGACCTTGAAGGATAAGAAGCAAGATGGAATAAACCAGCGAAAGAAGGGATACCAGCCAGCTCCTTATCAGAATACAACAAAAAGTCTCCCAATGAAGGACTTTCACTCCAATCATCCGAATACGCAAGGTAGCAGTAAACCGGTAAACCTGGGAACGAAGAAGTTTGGGGACAACTCCCGCGAGCCATTAAAGTGTTGGAAGTGTGGAGAGCCTCATCTGAGGAGAAATTGTCCAGGTTTAATTGCAACAAGCAAAACTATTGTTCAAAATTTGCAGGAAGCCTCGACAGTGGGTGACATGGGCAGAAGTCTGCATCGGATAAATGCAGCCATAGATGGTCGACAAGTTGACCACCAGTCCTCGATGGTAGAAGTCGAAGGTAAAATCCATGACACTCAAATTTCTGTTCTAATTGACCCTAGAGATACATTAAGTTATATTACTACCGATGTAGTAGAGTCGAATAAACTTAAGAAACAAAAGCACGAAAAATCTTAGCTTGTACAACTAGCAACAACTACTAAAAGAAAGGTAGTTAACTTTATTTCTGACCTTGAGTTCAGCTTAGATGGTCAAAATATAAGGACCAATCTGAACATCCTACCACTAGGGTCTTATGATATGATTATTGGGATGGATTGGTTGGAACAACACAAAGAAGTACTAGATTGCTATACAAAGATACTTAGCTATAAAGATAATTTTGGGACTGTTAGAATAGCCCAAGGCATACCAAAACCTGTGTTAGTCAAGTTTCAGAGATGCAATTCAAGAAATGTATTAGAAAGGGATGTCAAGTTTATGCCATCCAAGTAACGAATGTATTAGAAAAATAAGATAAGCCCAAGTTAGAAGACTTTGTTGTCCTACATGAATTCAGATACATGTTTGTTGATGAGGTACCAGAATTGTCTCCTAGGAGAGAAATACATTTCTCCATAGACTTACTACCCTGATCAGCCTCTATCTCAAAAGAACCCTACTGAATGAGTCTACCAGAACTGACAAAATTAAAAATACAATTACAGGAATTGTTGGATAAAGAGTATATCAGACCAAGTGTCTCGCCATGGGGAACACCAATCCTCTTTGTGAAAAAGAAAAATGGTACTCTAAGACTATGCATCGATTATAGACAACTGAACAAAGTGACCATTAAGAACAAATACCCCTTACCCAAGATAAATTATCTGTTCAATCAAGTTGGTGGGGCCAAGATCTTCTCAAAATTGGATTTACGATCCGGTTATCATCAAGTTAGGATAAAGGACCAAGACATAAACAAACAAAAAAATTTGAACAAGATATGAACACTATGAGTTTATAGTCATACACTTCGGACTCACTAATGCACCAGCCACATTTATGTTCTTAATGAACAACATTTTCAGCCAGTACTTAGACAAGTTCGTAGTAGTAATTATCAATGATATTCTAGTCTATTCTAAAATGGAGGAGGAACACGATGAACACTTACGAATAGTTCTGCAAGCACTAAGGAAACACAAACGATACGCAAAATTCGACAAATGTGATTTTTATCAAAAATAAATACAATATTTAGGACATGTCATTTCCTCGTAAGGTATTTTTGTAGACCCAGAAAAGATAAAATCCATTATGGAATGGCCAGTGCATAAGGATGTGGCAGATGTCCGGTCATTCATGGGAATCACCGGATATTATCGCATATTTATAGAAGGGTTCTCCAAGATAGCCTACCCTATCACGTCATTACAAAAGAAAGGGACCAAGTTTAACTGGTCGCAAAAGTGTCAAAACAGTTTTAACAAGCTAAAGGAATTATTGACATCGACGACCATCTTGAAAGTAGCAGAACCAGATAAAGACTTCATAGTATGCATTGATGCAAGTAAAGATGGACTAGGTGGTGTTCTAACTCAGGAAGGGCACGTGGTCTATTATGAGTCCTGAAAATTAAAGGAACATGAGAAAAATTATGTCACTCAGGACTTGGAATTGGTAGTAGTAATACATGCCTTAAAAATGTGGCGACACTATATAATGGGCAGAAAATTCTTACTATTGACGGATAATAGTGGGGTGAAATATCTGTTTAGCCAACTAGACCTTAATGCAAGACAAGCAAGTTGGCTAGCCTTCCTGATAAAATTTGACTTTGAGGTCAGACATATCAAGGGTGAGGAAAATAAAGTAGCAGATGCTTTAAGACACAGAATTCATGAGCTATTTGAGATAAACATCAGCAAGGCAGAAAGTGATCTGGAACAAAGAATAAGGATGGGAGGTATCAACGATGGAAATTACACCAAGATAATGGTGGAATTTCAAAATAGTATCGCAAAATCAGATAAACTAGATATAAGTATCGACAAGAAGGGACTATTAAGATTTAAAAACATACTTTACATACCAGATTCAGAAGAGCTAAAATTAACTATTTTAGATGAAGTGCATAAGAAACCTTATTCTGGCCATCCAGGTTACCAGAAAACAATCACAACACTCAGAAAACTATTTTACTGGCCTAATATGAAGGGCAAAACAACAGAGTACTTGGCTAGGTGCCAAGATTGTCAGCAGGTTAAGGCTGAACACTAGCATCTATCCGACCTATAACAACCACTACCAGTACCATAATGGAAGTGGGAGACCATATCACTGGAATTTATAATAGGTTTGCCCAAAACTCAGAAACATAATGATTCAATCATGGTTGTAATCGATAAACTCAGTAAGTCTGCACACTTTATTCCTATAAAGTCCACTTTTAAAGCTATTAATATTGTTGAAGTATTCATGAAAGAAATTTTTAGACTGCATGGTATTCCTAAAATGGTGATTTCAGATAGAGACGTAAAATTGACATCCGCTTTTTGGAAGGAATTGTTTGCAGGGATAAATACTAATTTGAATTTCAGTATGAGCTATCATCCACAAATGGATGGACAGACCAAAAGGACAAATCAAATCATAGAGGATATGCTCTGCATGTATGTAAGAACAAAGTCGAACAAGTGGGAAGACTACCTACACTTGGTAGAATTTGCATATAACAATGGGTACCAAACTTCGGCTAAGTTGAGCCCCTTCAAAATACTATACGACAGAAAGTGTACAAATCCAATTAGCTGGGATAACCTGGTTGACAGGCTCATGGTTGGACCATAGATGCTCCAAGAAATGGAGAACATGGTAAAGAAAGTACAACAGAACTTGAAAGAAGCACAAGACAAACAGAAGAGTTATGCGGATCAAAAAAGAAGACACTTGGAATTTCAAGTGGCAGAACATGTTTATTTGAAGGTCAAAGCCCAAAAAAGCTCGCTGAAGTTGGGGAACTATGCCAAGCTGGAACCTAGGTTTTGTGGGACCTTCGAGATACTAGCTCGAATTGGACCTATAGCATATCAACTTGCACTTTCAGCTAATCTAAGAATTCATAATGTATTTCATGTTTCTTTGCTGAAAAAGTATATTCATGACCCTACTCATATCATTCATTGGAAATTGGTGCAGGTGGAACCCGAAGGCGAGTTCCAGGTGGAACTGTTGTGCATTCTGGACCAGAGATAAATAACACTTCAGAACAGAGTCACCACTCAGCTAAAGGTGCAACGGAAGCACTTTAGTCC
>JZKD02S0393948.1:964639-983183 GCA_000966675.3 Picea glauca | reverse complement strand
AACTCATAAGCCTACAGCTTATGCAAAACTTGGCTCACCAGCCTATAGAACATATTTACAATTCTTTGCATATAACATGATCTGTAGCGGGGCTCGGCCTTGGGGACACTACAGAGCATGATGAGAGGTTGTGAAATTCTTGGAAGAGATGATTCTTGTGATAGTTTTCTTTGAGCATTTGTGCTTTGTTGTTCTTCGAGTCACGGGCACGGAGGGCCAGGAAACCGAAAGGTTTCTTGGAGCTAGGAAGACGGCTAGGCTCCTAGTTGGCAAGGAGGATTCCGGTGTTTCACTCTGGGCAAGCGGGAAAAGAATACTTGGAAACGCCCAGGACTACATTACAACTGATGAGCTTCTACAAACTAAGGAAGAGGTATTTTTCAGTGATATTTTGTTATTGATATTTTGGATATACTTATGTTTTAAGTTCCTAAATCTTAAAGTTAGCCTACTACTTATTTCATCATGTTAATAGATTTATCATTGAGAATATGTAGAAGAAATGTGCAAACAAAAATCAATGAAATGATGCTAAAACAAAATTGTTAATGTGTAAGTATTTAAATAAATAGTTAATTGCTTAGCATCCTATGGATGGGTGCTACATGGGGCACTTGAACTCATGAAGTTCTGAACCCTGAAACCGCAAAATGCGGGTCCCACCTTCTCTTCTTTCGCATTTTTTTGTTGGAAGTTTGTTTATGTTGGATGTTTGGCATTTGAAACCCTAAAACCCCGAATCTCGAAATCCCGAAGTGTTGGTCTCACACCCTTTTTCCTTTCGGAAGTTGGGAATTGTAGCATGTTGTTGTTTGACATTTGAAACCCCGAATCCCAAAATCTCAAAAAGTTGGTCTCACACCCTTTCGCCTTTCGGAATTCAGGAATTGTAGTGTGTTGTTGTTTGACATTTGAAACCCCAAAACCGTGAATCCTGAAATCTTGAAGTGTTGGTATCACACCCTTTATCCTTTCGAAATTTTGGAATTGTAGTGTGTTGTTGTTTGACATTTGAAACCTGGAAACCCTGAATCCCAAAATCCCGAAGTGTTGGTTCCAAACCCTTTCACCTTTCGGAATTCGGGAATTGTTGTGTACTATTGTTTGGAATTTAAAATCCCGAAACCCCAAATTGCGATATCCCGAAATGTTAGTTCCACGTTCTTTTCTTTTCGTAATTTCGGGAATTGTTTTTGGTTGAGGTTTTGGCTTCTGAATTCACAGGATTACGAACCTCGAAATCCCGAAATGTTAGTTCCACGTTCTTTTCCTTTCGTAATTTCGGGAATTGGTTGTGGTTGAGGTTTTGACTTTTTGAAGTAGTGAGATTCTGAACCCCGAAATCCCGAAATGTTAGTTCCATGTTCTTTTCTTTTCACAATTTCGGAATTGTTGTATGTTGGATGTTTGGCTATGAAAACCGTGAAACCCCGAACCCCGAAATCCTAAAATGCGGCTCTCAACTTTTCCTTTTCGTATTTCGGAGGTGTGTTACATGAGATGTTGGGACACTTGAACATGTGAAGTCCTGAACCCCGAAGACTCCGAAGTGTTGGTCCCACCTTACGTTTTCGCAATTTCTGGAGTTGTGCTGTGTTGATCCCGAACCCCGAAATCCCGATACGCTAGTCACCTTTCGCAATTTTCGGAAGTGTGTTTGTGTTGTTGTTTGGGTACTTGAACTCAAGAAGTCCCAAACCCTGAAACCCTGATGGGCGGGTCCCATTTTCCTTTTTCACCTTTGGGAGGTTGTGGTGTGTTAATGTTTGACACTTCCAAACATGAAATCCCGAACCCCGAAACCGCAAAGTACCGGGTCCACAGTCCTCCTTCATTTTCTCATTTTTGGCAAATGGCGTGGCCCCTTTGTTTCATTTTGTGTTCGAAACTTATAATCGTTGAAACCCGATTAACCTCTGTTATGTTTCAGAAACTGTAGGAACCTAGAAGAAACTTATTGCTATTGGAACAACTCTAATAATGTAATGAATGGACTGGTAAAAGAACATTGGAGAGTATTCATCTCGAATAGAGGTATGGAAGTAACATACTGTTTTAAAATCCAATTGTATTGCAAACAGAGGGTAATTTTTCTATGTAGGGTTTTGGTCATAAAATCCCCAAAGTTTCTTGTATTGTTAAGACGATGGTAGTGTTATAGGTACAAGCAGATAAGAGAGTAATTATAAATTTCAAGGTCTTAATTAAACACCGAAGTGATGAGTAAATACTCATTATATCGTCAATTAGAAAACTTAAGTTGAATGGTAAGGACAGTCGACGATAGTAAGGACTCTAAAAAACCCTTAGACTGAAGCCTTCTAACAGAAAACCTACTTACTTGAGACCTCGAAAACCTTTCAAGGATAGATGTACAAATAATTTTTCTTTTACGGTGATTTTTGAGGTACATTACAACTTCTAAGATATTTTATATGTTTTAATGTAGAGTTATCATTATCAAAAACAATTTGTAGAGAAAGTACATATGTAAAATCCTAGATGTAATCTATAGTTTTTTTTTGAAAGAGTCATGGAAATAGGAATGCAAAGAGAAGGTTCAATTGCACTACTAAATTGTAATGAATATATCATCATTTTTTTTTAATTTCCATCTTCAAAAGTATATTCATCTAGTTATGTTCCACACTTTTCTCACATAAATTTCACTGGATATGATTCACATGTGATTATTACATCTCCAATTAACTTGTCATAGTGTTACCATGACATGATACATGTTCATTAGTGCTTCCACCAATTGTCAGGATTAACTGAATCTTGACTTTTTGCAAGTATATAAATGTTATTCTTCTTTCTAACACAACAACTATAAATTACTTTATTCTGTTTGGTGATATGCTCACCATGCATTCGCAGTACAAGATATGGATACATAGTTACATTTACTATGTATATGTTTATATAGTGTTATGGTCCTTCTAATCCAATCCCACGTTATAATTAAAAAAATGTGGTCTTCAAGGGATGAATTATAACCCCATAGACTGGAGAAATCACATATTATTTATACATTTTAAGTTATCATTATTTGACACTGTATTGACTTATGATTCACACTATAGTCCAGTATTGGTTCTATACACCATCTCACACATACCATTATATTATTCTTAGTGGTCATTATAACCTTGTATTCTTTATGTTAGAATGGATTTTATGCTCAAATATACTCAATGATTTAACTAAATCATGGATGTTATTGCATCGAATTCACATAATCCCATTGGAAGCCATATTACCATCTAATATACCCATACAATATAGAATTAAAACCTCCTTTCTTATGTACTATGGTGTCATGCATGTCTCTGAGCCTTAGAGTCTTCAGGGGATATTTTTGTGAATAGTTTAATTCACACTTTTTCTTTGTATATAGGATTTAGATGGTAGGCTTTTCTCTTTACGAGATTAGAATTAGCATTGGGTTTAAGTTTGATCTTCATAGCTCCTAAGGATCCTATGTTTCCCTTCATCTCACAAAAAAAAATTAGGAAGTAAGTCTTCATACTCTTTCAAGAGGCCAACAACTTGGGAGATGGTCTCTTTGTCTCAGTAATCCCAACTAATGGCTATATTCGGGGCTTCTTTTTTCCCAATATTTTGTTTCTTAGTATTGATAGGTCTATTATAATCTGGCACAACCATCTCAACCAAGATTTCCGCCATCATAGAAATGATGACCCCTATTTCAGTTCATGGGATGCATGCAACATTGGGACATATCATATATTATAGATGGTTCATCGTGAATTATGCTCATATACAAGACCCATTATAAAGGTTTTTGTGTAAAGATATTAAATATGAATGGACATCAGAATGACAACAAGCTTTCAACACCCTAAAGGAAAAACTAGTTACTCCACCAATTTTTACTTTTTCAGATTAGTCCAAGATATTGCATGTTGATGTTGATGCTTTTTCCATCACGCTGGGTGCCATCCTGGCTTATCCAAGGGAAGGGACTATTGATTATCCATTCTATTTTGTAGCCGAAAACTATATGATGTTGAGCGGAATTATACTACCATCTAGCACGAAGCCCTGGTTATGGTATATGCACTACAAAAATTCCACCACTACTTATTGGGGTCCATCTTCAAATTCCTCAATGATAATTTTTCCCTCAAGTATTTAATTACCAAACTCGTTTTGGATGGCCATATCTACCAGTGGTTTCTCTTGTTTTAGGAATTTTACTTCGAGGTTTTGGTAAAAATAGGAAAATACAATGTGGGGTTGGATCATCTATCACACATTGAGACTGGGGAGGTTGCTAAAAGACTCAACACTGAGCTTCTCGATGCACAAATCTTCCAAGTTAAAGCTATCCAAGATCAAATGGCTAAAATAGTCAAATTCCTTATTTTTTGATAAGATCTCGAGGAATATAATCCTACACAACGTCACCAACTAGTGACCCACAATGTTTATTATCAATTTCTTGTCGAGAAGTTGTATTAGTTGGATGTGGATGGATTCCTATGTGATTGTGATTTGGTACATGTACGAGATTATATCCTATACGAGGTACACAAAGGAATTGTTGGGGGCCATAACATTGACAAGGGCACTACAACCAAGGTTCTACACATCAAACTCGAGTGGCCCTCTCTCTTCTCCAATTCTAAGGACTACAACAAGCGTTGTGATGTATGTCAATGGGTGGGAAAGCCCTATCCAAGAGATGAGCTCCCCCTCTTCCTAGTGACTGCACTTGAACCCTTCAACAAATAGGTGATCAAAGTTTTTGGACATATCAATTTGTCTACACGACGCAATGGCGAACACTACATTATCACTTCCATGAAATTTCTAAAAATATGGGTTGAAGTCACACCAGTCAAGTAATATAAAGTCGATACTGTGGCGCACTTCATTTTTTACAATATTATCATGATATTCATATTCCACAGATATTGATGAGTGACCAAGACTCACACTATCTTAATGAGACCATCCAACAACTCACTCAAGAGTTCAATATCCATCATCATAAGAGCACTATGTATCATCCTCAAGCTAGTGGTAGAGTTGAAATTTTCAATAAAATATTAGAATAATCCTTAACCAAATTTTGTAATGTGCAACGTGATGACTGGGATCAACGTATGCCTGTATTTTTTTGGCCTTAGTGAACCATGTGAAAAAGGATGACTAAGAACACACATTTCATATTATTCTATGTGAAGGAAGTGGTCATGCCATTAGAATTTGTGGTTCTGAGTGTCCGAGTCACACTCGCGACACATATGACTAATGATCGATCCCTCCAAAACAGGTTGGATGAGATTATGGAACTCGATGAAGATCGTATAATGGAAGGATTCATTCAAGTGGTGGAAAAAGACATATAGAAGGCTTGGAACAAACATAACATTCATAAGAAAATATTGCATGCAAGATATTTAGTTCTATTATATGACAACAAATATTCCCACCATCTTGGTAAGTTACGTATGCACTATCTAGGACCATTTCTCCTAGTATACATCATTGAATCAAGTTCCACCAAGATGAAAACTCTAAAATAATAGACACTCAAAGGTATCATTGATGGAAATAGGTTGAAAGTGTACTACTACCCTCAAGGGTCAACCATCATTTAATATATTTTTCAGCCTTTATAGAGCAATGCGGTAATATTAGTATAGATAGTATTGTGTTTCACATAGTTCCTAGTCGTAATAAGTTTAAGTTTAATTTTGATAGTACAAGCATTTCATCTTCACAGGGAAGATCCTTCCAATGACAACTGAAGGAAGATCATCAAAATTGAAAATTGCATCGATAAACTTGCCCAGGTATTGGGGCATGCTCGTTCAACATAAGTCACACGAGTACCAACCAAATTACTTACCCCTTTTGTTTCTTCAATATCCATCAGTCCCATATGGGACATTGTCTTATGCCCCAAGTAACTAGTTAGATGTAGCATAAAATTATTCGATAACCCTCTACAATACGGTCGATATAATTTTTTATCGGCCTATCCAATGAAAACTTCTAATTATTTATTCTTTCCCTTCCCACCATCCCTACCCCCAAATCCGTCTCTCCCTCCCATGCTTATATACTCCAAGGCTCCAAGCCCCAACCCTCACCTTTCTCTACCAACTTATCATTGTGACTCCCCATTTTCCCTCTCATGGCATGCCTTAGTCGCTTCTTCATCAATTTTGTATCTTCAACTCAGCCAAGAAGAACCAAAGGTTCCTTTTCCCTCTACCACCTATTGCTTCATATGTCATACCCTTCTTTTCCCAACCCGATTCCTCACCAGTATAATATTTGCAATGAACCACTTTCTAGAGACTCATTTTCTTTCCCTCACAACTGCCCCGCTCCCCACTACACCCATGGTTGATTTCTTATGCACCATGCTTCATCCCCTTCATTATTCATATCATACCTTTCTTAGGGTGTCTCCCAAAGCCCTCCTTTCCACTATCTACATCATTTCCTCCCCAGAATCAAGCAAGTTGGATCAAGTTCATCTCGCTCTTCTCATTCATTATATCCCTATGATCACATATTGTCACCACTTCTAGAACCGCTAGAATTCGACCGACCAATATTTCCTCCTCAACATATTCACCCCAAAACAACATGACAAGAAACGAGTGATTCTCTCTATTGAGGGAATGTGCTTCTTGTTAGAATGTGTTTGTTTTACCATAGACAACATGACTATTGTCACCCAGCCATAGGCCAAAGCCACCCTTTTCGCACCTTAACCTTGACAGAGAATCATTCCAGAATAAAAACCTAGGCTAGATAGCCAAACAAAGTGTAGTGCAACCTTCTCCAAGGATAGGGCATCAAACAAGAGTTGATCAGATAATCCAATCCATAACCAAGAGATAGTCGAAGCCAAAATTGAAATCTGCTAGCTATAATAGCTGCAACGACAACTCTCCTCCAGACTTGCATGCAAACTGGCCAGTTGCAGTGTGCACAAGTGTTGCTTCTGCAGTTATGAGAATGCTTTCCAGAATGCAGACTGGCCTCCTATATTTATACTAAATCTGGCAAACTGCCTGGGATGACTTCTTATTCTCGATACTAATTATTTAGTATATATTATTTCCTTTTTCCGACTTCTTCTCTTGGAGACTAATAACCTAATACAAGTCATTTCCTTGAGTCAACTTGTCTTCTAGGGTTATTAAACAATCAATTAGAGTTTATTCTTGCTTCCTGAAATATTCTATTCTCATCATGTTTACATGTGGAGGTAAATGTCCACTCACTCAATCTTATCTATAAACTAACCTATACTCAAAAAATATCCACTCACTCAATCTTATCTATAAACTAACCTATACTCATAGTTCATCTTATCATGTCACCTTCTCAACAGGTCATTAGAACAATCGTATAACAAGCAACAAGTATGAGTTACATATTCCAACATTCCCCATTAATGAATACTTGTTGTTTGTATCTTCAGTCCTTTTGTTTTCTCTTGTTGGATGTGCTTGTTGATTGTTGTTACTGTTCCATTCTTCATTTTTTGGTTTTGATCACTCTAGGATTTATCCACAAACATTTATCCATAAATTAGATTATTGATTTTGATATAAAAAAAATTCATATTACATGGGTATCGAGGGTTGTACTCGCCACTTCTATAAAAATACTTTTCACGTAGGTCGTTCATCAATATATTAACCTCGCTCATAACTTGGTCCCTCATGCAGATTCTCTCATCTCAAATTCCCCCATGAAACGAGATAAATCTGTGTGAATCTTCACTACAACATGTATTCCTAAACAACAAGAACATGGATTACAACAAATCTGGGGAAACTAACTTACCTATAATGAGGCAATACAACTTGGAAAAAAAAAACTCTGAGGTTTAGGGCACCACCAATCATGCACCTCACTACAACATTTAGTATGGGAGACTTACAAACAAGAGCCTTACTTATGCCACACACGATGACCTTGATGCATTTGCAAGCTTCTCTTATATGAATCATGCAGAAAATGGTGCCTTTGTCGTGTCTTTATCTTCCATCTTAAACATCTTTGTTCATCCTTCATCTAGGATCTTCATCCTTCACCTCTCATTTGCTAGAGAGAATTCTAAAAAAACAACATCAAATGAAGCAAAATCTCAATATGTATGTACAAACATATAACACTTGCATACATTACTTAGGTACAGATAACACTTGCATACATTACTTAGTCACACATAACAATGAATCCATTTCATAAATATTAGAATAAATATTAATTACCATGAACCCATTTGTTTTGATGACCTCTTATGACCCTAGAATGAAATCCCAAATAATCATTCATCCCACAACTTTCATGCATCATGCACTTTCACACAACAAGCAATATGCAGAAAACAAATACTGCAAAGAAAAAACGGTTCTAGTGCAATGCAGTCCACACACTGCTCCACGCAAAGGCTCTTCCACAACGAATTCACAAATATGTTGCAAAAAAAAATACTTCTCGAGTGTAGAACACTCCTCTAGCAGCAAACAGTGCCTTCACGCATACTTTTCCAGGTTCAAACACAAAAATTTTCCTCCTGATAACAATGACTCTTCCATCGATTTCTTTAACAATATTGCTTTCCGCTAACACGTTAGCTTCTCGCTTCAATGCCACACATTGGCTCTAATGATGGTCAAACAATCTACTGCATACACATAGCAGCATACAAAATATAGATTTGTGATCTATGTCACCTTGTTCTCGTACAAACTTGGCTCCAATATCCTCCGCGAAGTAACCTGTGGCTCGAGTCTGAATGTGTTGGGCCTCAAAGAAAAACTCGACCTGGCCCATAAAATACATTTCTTCCATCCTGAGCTCGAACAAGACAAATTGATCTATTTTTCTCCCGTGCCCTCCATATATGACCAAACTTCCATGCGAGCTCCTTCAAGGGAGGTCACAAATATTCCACGCGATGACTCAACAACTTCAGGTCAGAGCTCCACATGCATATAGCGATCTCACTTCTAGTCCAAGTGGGAAAATGATAGTTGGCAGTGTGGCAACAATTTCGTGGTTGCAGCAAATCTCGATAGACAAATGTCACACAATGGTTTCTCTCTTGTAATCTCTTTCTCCACTGGATTCTTCGGACTCTTCCATGAAAACAAGACAATGATGCTATCATATGGCGATTTGTATCACGCGTTGCGTTGTACTACTCCCACACAATTATGCCCAAAAGAAACACTTGGAACACACAAAATGATTCTTATAAAAAACCTCGCTGATCTCTTCAACAAGACTATCTCACTCACAATCAAAATATTAACAAAATTATCTACTCTCTCATGATCCAGCCCCCCGTGACGAAGTTAGGCCGAGACTGTTATAATTGCAAATGCGGAAAAACATAATCAACAATCACACAGATTATAAAACAAAGAGATTTATGTGGTTCACTAAAACATTGCGCTATCTCCACCAAGGAGAGGTATTGGTTTTCTTATTATTCACATCATGGAGATTACAACAGCTCACTCACACTCTTGTCTACCTCTACTAGCTTACATAAATAATGAACAGAATTATATTAGTTACATAACTATTTTCTAAACTCGTGCCTTCATACCAAATTGGTAGATTTGGTTGAACAAACTACTACAAAATAGTCTCCACTAAACCTGATCATATCTACCAAATCTGGGAAACTCGTTGGAATATTCAACAATCTCCACCTTGACAACAATTAACCTGATACCTTGCTCCTTCCTTTTGTTCATCACGTTTTCTGCAAGCCAAGAGAAGCGAAGCACCATCCTAGTTTCTCTAACAGTATTGGTTTTGTGAACATTTCTATGCAGTTCTCTTTTGTATGCACTTTCTTAAGAGAGACTCCACGATCATCAATGACCTATCTTACAAAATGGTACTTAATAGGAATATGGTTTTGTTTACTGTGGTAGGATGGATTCTTAGCCAAGTGAATAGCACTTTGACTATCACAAAGTAACTTTACTTTTTCCTGCATCCTTCCAAACTCACCAAACAAACATTTCAACCAAACTGTCTCTTTGCAAGCATGTGAAGCAGCTACATATTATGCTTCTGTAGTGGATAAAGGAACAATGTTCTATAGTTTTGACATCCAAATAATAGCTCCACTTGCAAGAGTAAATACATACCCTGAAGTCGACCTTCTCTTGTCCAAATCACCTGCAAAGTTAGAATCAACATATCCACAGATTAATTCACAACCATTGTTATAAGTGATACAGTAATCACTTGTGCCTCTCATATACTAAAACACCCATTTCACTGATGCCCACTTCTCCTTACCTGGATTTTCCATATACCCATTGACAACCCCAACTGCATGTGAAATGTTTGTCCTTGCACTAACTGTCGCACACATTAGACTTCCTACTACATTAGCATATGGTATTCGAGACATATATTCATTTTCTTCTTTTCTACTAAGACATAAACTTGAATAAAGATTAAAATGAGAAGCCAAAGGGACTGAAAATGGTTTCCCATCGTTCATACCAAACCTCAAAAGTATCTTCTCAATATACTTTTGTTGTGACAACCAAAGCTTACCATTCCTCATGTCTTTGAATATGTCCATGCCCAAAATCTGCATTGTTGCTCCTAGATCTTTCATATCGAATGTCCTAGCCATCTGAGCTTTTAACCTGTTGATCTCAGTTATGTTTTTTCTTGCTAAAGCATATCGTCAAAATACAATACTAAGATAATGAATATGTCATTATTCAATTTCTTAAAGTAGACACAATTATCATACTCACTCCTTGTATAATTCTGTCTCACCATGAAAGAGTCAAATTTCGTGTACCATTGTCTTGGCAACTTCCTCAAACCATACAATGATTTCTTGATCCTGCAAACAATTTTTTTGTTGCAATTATGAACGAGCCCTTCAGGTTGTTCCATGTAGATCTCCTCATCCAAATATCCATGTAAGAAATCAGTCTTAACATCTAGTTGCTCCAACTCCAAATCAAGTAAATAAACTAATGCTAACACAATTTGAATTGAAACAGACTTAAAAACCGATGAAAAAATATCATGAAAGTCAATACCTTCTTTATGAAAATATCCTTTCGCAACCAGCCTTGCTTTGTACCTTTCTACCTTATCATCAACACCCTTATTCAACTTGTATACCCACTTGCAACCTACAATTTTTTTGTCCCTTGGAAGTTTTACGAGGTCCCGTGTGGCATTCCTCTCCAATGCCTTCATTTCATCCTTCATTGCTTCTTTCCATTTATCACTGTTAGAACCCTTCATAGCTTCTTGATAGCACGAAGTTTCATCATCATTAGTACTTAAAGAAACCGATGAAAGAAAATCATCATACCTTCTTGGAGGATTTCTGACCCACGTAGAACTCCTTAGGGAATTTTGTGGCTCATCCACATTATGTTGATTGTTATCATCAACAATGTCTTCCTCTACAGGAAACTCTTCATGAACATATTCATAAACTTGTTCATGTTCGCTTTCATATGTATTTGAATTGGTTTCAAACTAAATCAGTTGATACTTAGGTACTTCTTCTTGTTTCATTTGAACATCTACATCTGATTTGATGAGAGATGATTCATCAAATATTACATCTCTATTAATGGTGATCTTATGGGCAGTAGGATCCCACATTGTGTACCCCTTAATACCATCACCATAGCCAACAAAGATAAGACTTCTTTATTTTGGATCTAGTTTAGAACGCTAATGTTTCAAAATTAGAGCATAGGCTTCACAACCAAAATCTTTAAGATAAGAATAATTACAAAGGTGACCTATCCATACCTCTTCTCAATTTTTTCACTCTATTGTTGTTGATGGTTTTCACCAGATAACAAGTTGTAGTTACTACTTCTGCCCACAGTACTTGTTGAAAGTTGGCATTACTTAGCATACTCCTTGCTCTTTCTAGAAGAATCTTGTTCATGCGTTCAACAACTCCATTTTGTTGAGGAGTATAGGAAGTGGTTTTATGCGTGTCAATCAAAAACTCCTCGCAATAGTTCTAAAATTCCATTGACGTAAATTCACCACCATTATCAGTTCTTAAACATTTAATGGACCTACCAGTGTAATTTTCCACTAAATCTCTAAACTGCTTGAAAACTATAAAAACATCAACGTTACTCTTCAACATATAGACCCAAACCTTCCTAGAGAAATCATCTATAAAAGTTAAAAAATATGATGATCCTCCATATGAAATAGTAGGGGATGGTCCCCAAACATTAAAATGAATATAATCAAGGATTATTTTATTGGTGTGTCTTTCGGTTTTAAATCTCTGCCTATTATGTTTTCCATAAATACAGTGCTTGCAAAAATCTAACTTTAAAGACTTTAGACTAGGAAGTAACTTGTGATTAGATAATACCTTTAATTCTTGTTCACTCATATGGTCCAACTGTTGATGCCACAATCAAACAGAATCATTGTCGTTCTCAGATACCATTGTCGCATGATTTGACTCAGTTCTTCCTTCTAACAGAAACATGTTACCGATGTTCTTCACCTTCATAACCAGTCGGATTCCTTTGTAGACCTTCATAACTCCACCTTGAACAATACTCTTATATTCTCCACTTTCCAAGACTTCCAAATAAATTAGGTTCTTCCTAGGCTCAGGTACATGTCTCACATCAATTAGTATTTTAACAGTTCCATCAAACATCTTAATTTGAATGCTACAATTTCCCACAATTTAACATGATATATCATTTCCCATGTAAACTATTCCATCATCTATAGACTGTTAAGTAACAAACTAGTATCTATGAAGACACATGTGATTTGAAGCTCCAGAATCTAATAACCATTGTTGATCATGACGTGAACCAATACTAATTGATAAAACTTTATCAATAATACTTGAACGTGTTGTTGAACCTATTTTAGTTGTGTTCGCTTCCTTCGTCTCTTTTGGAGGGTCTTTTTTGGAGGCGTGTTGTCACTTCCAACAGTCCTTCTTCATGTGTCCCGATTTTCCACAAAACCATCACTTAAGCTTTCTCTTCTTTCCCTTTGACTTTTACCGAGAGAAATCCCTTTGACCCTGTCCTCTTTCTTTAGGTCTCCCTTTGACCACCATCACCTTATATGTAGAGGTTTCGAGATTGGATTTCTTCCTTGTTTCCTCAGATAGTAAAGCTCCAACAATATCATCAAACTCAATAATTTATGTTGAGCTAAAACTAATAGAGGTAACAAAGTGATCGCATGATGCGGGAAAATAACACAATAATGTAATTGGCTTATCTTCATATTTGAATTTCACTCCCATGCTATACAACTCGACTAAAATGGTATTAAAAGTATTTAAATGATCAGTTATTTTCGTACCTTCCTTCATGCATAAATTGTACAATTGTCTTTTAAGGAAGATCTTGTTCGTCAAGGATTTCATCATGTATAGGCTTTCCATCTTCGTCCACAAACCGACTCCTGTCTTTTCCGAGACAATGTTGAACAAAACATCATCACCCAAACACATGTGTATGACACTTAGTTCTCTCGCATTGATCTCATTCCAGTCTTCATCTGTTATGGTCACAGGTTCCTTTTCTTTTCCCAAAAGAAAATTCACCACGCCTTGTTGCACGAGCAAATCATGCATCTTCACCTTCTAGATCTTGAAATTATTCTTTCCATTGAACTTCTCGATTTCGGATTTGACACTCTGAGTTTTTTCCATTAACAGAAGAAAAAATTCCAAGCAGACACCACTTCTTATGATAAGCAAGGCCCTTTAAAAAATAATGTGGAGAAATAATGGTTTAAACTTTACAACATTTAACTAAAGACTTAATAAAAAATCATTTTACTAACATTTCCTTTTAATTAAAATAAAAATAAATTAAAAAATCACCTTTTAAAATCTTCCACCTTTTTGAATTGTTATATATATATATATATATATATCCCATTCACATTCCTCCTTTTAATTAGAATAAAAATAAATTTAAAAATCACCTTTTTAAATCCTCTCCACTTTTTTGAATTGTTTTAAACATTCACCTCACCTATTAAAACATACGCCACTCTTTTATATATATATATATATATATATATATATATATATAGATAGATAGATAGATAGATAGATATCCCATTCACATTCCTTTAAATATATGTCATTCGCACCCTTTTAAATATATGTCAGTCACACTCTTGTCTGTCTCTACGGAGTTACATAAATAATGAACAAAATTAGATTATTTACATAACTATTTTCTAAACTTGTGCGTTCATATCAAATTGGTAGATTTGGTTGAACAAACTACTACAAAATAGGCTCCACTAAATCTTCTCATATCTACCAAATCTGGGAAATTTGTTGGCATATTCAACAATATGTCACTCGGAGTTACATAAATAATGAACAAAATTCTACAGAGTTACATAAATAATGAACAAAACTAGATTACTTACATAACTATTTTCTAAACTTGTGAGTTCATACCAAATTGGTAGATTTGGTTGAACAAACTACTACAAAATAGGCTCCACTAAATCTGCTCATATCTACCAAATCTGGGAAATTCGTTGGCATATTCAACACAGACTAGGTCTGATGCCAAAATAAGTTATTTCATTACTGAATACCAATACAATAGATTATGACTTCATTATATAGTCTACATGTTGTTACAAGATCTACCTTATTCCAATCAGAGGAGAGGTTGAGAGAACATCTCAAAGACACACCAAACCAAACTAGGAGCTTATCAAACAACCACCACTCACTCAATCTTATCTAATAAACACTAATCTATACTGACAGGTCATCTTATGATGTCACCTTCTCAACAGGCCATGAAAACATTCATACAACAAATATCAACAGGCCATGAGAACATTCATACAACAAATATCAACAGGTCATGAGAACATTCACACAACAAATAACAAGTATGAGTTAGATATTCCAAGAGATTCTTCTTTTCTTTGTTGAAGATCATTGAGAACTCTGGATAACATGCTGCTTGAAAAACTACATACTATGCTTGCAATATCACTACCGTTATAGCCAATTAAAAAATCATTATCTTAATGTTCCTCAGAATTGTTTCTCCAACATTCAAATTCGTATGTTTAAGTATTTCCATAAATTCTGAAATCAAACTAATTACATACATGATATTGAAAAATTATCTTTTTCTTATTTAGGAAAAAAATTATTAATTAATTATGAAAAAATACATTTTATTTGTTTAGAGATAATCCAATGAGAAATTGATGTGCCAAGTGACATGAGGATTATAATAAGAAATATTAAGTTATTTATTAATTTTTTGTTTTGTTTTTTTTTATTATAATAAGAAAAAAAAATATTAAAAAAAAATATGACTTTATTAAGAAAAAATAACTTTTCTTTGTTTAGGGATCCAATGGGATAATCCAATGAGAAATTGATGTGCCAAGTGACATGAGGATTATAATAAGAAATATTAAGTTATCTATTAGTTTTTTCGGTTATAATTTATAACTTATCTTGCTTCAAGTAAGAACTGATATTAATTATAGCAAATTGAGAACAATTTTGTTAACTCTTTATACATAAACCGAAATACATGTTTGTTACCAATTTTGTAATGATTATAATTTATAATTAATAATGATAGAACAACTATATTAATATATTTTAATATTGAATATATATTAAAAATTTATAATTAAATAAACTGAAGTTATTCCCGTTTAATAATTAAGGTAACTTTAAGCTTATTAAGTACCCATATTTAAGTAGCCATATTTTGGGTATTGCGTAAGAGGTTTGTATCAAGCCTCATAAGAATTCTACCTTTGCATGTCAACACCAACCATAGATGTTTTTCATAACAATGTATATAATATCTCCATCAATTATTAGTCCATGCCCTTTGGCCAAGGACTATAGCTATAGTAATCGAATCTGTGTGTTTGCATTAATTTGGCACTAATCCCAATAACTTTTCCCTGTTTTAAATAAAGTAAAATTTCCATAAATCATAATCTTTCACTTAAAAATCCATATCATTTAACCTAAGTTTTGATTATGAAGGTAACTTTTCCCTGTTTTAAAGTAAAATTTTCATAAATCATAAGATTTCACTTTAAAATCCATAACATTTAACCTAAAGTTTTGAGTATGGAGGTTTTATTTGGCCTCTTCCCTAGGGGCATGGGAAGAAAATCTTAGCTTAAAAGCCCCTCAATCACACATTTCCCTCAATCACACATTTGATGAGTAGTTTGCTTGAAGGTAAGTAATGCTAGAATTAAGTCTAGCATTACTTCCCTCACATTAAATGTGATATAGGTTTTGTGATAGTTGAGCCAAAGTTTTAAACAAAGTGAATAAAAATTGAGACATACTCCCTCCAAACTGTAAGTTGTTTTGCTTCATGCATAGTTATGCAAGCTGTCTCCATAGCTATCACACCTACCTTCTCTATTTCATAGGCAAGTGGGGTATGGTTTATTCATTATTTCTTGGAACTCTTACCTTTGTGCTGGATCAATGGCCAGTGCTCGATCAATGGCTAGATCCGCTTGCTGCTGTAATTACTGCATCTCCTCGTTGTTTTCTACAATGCTCATTTTATTTGCATGGCCATGGGAAAAATATGTTTTATAAGCTCGTGTTTTGTAGTCCCCATGGAGTATCCTCCCGAACAGTTGTTGAAGTACCCTCAGCTGTTGAGGTACCCTCCTTTGTCGTGTCCTCTTGAGAAGCCGCAATAGAAGAAGAAAGTTGCAGCGCTGCAACCGGCCTCCACTCTCGCCCCCTACTTTGACTTACGACTCTGAACCTGAGCATCTCTTTGGCCCAAGCATAGCATTCGGGCCAAGGAAAAATAGCTCTTGTTCAACTTTTGTTACCGAGATTTCTTCTATGCGGTGAATATCTAGTGCTGGGTTGTGAAAGAGTGCTTGAGGTCTAACTTGGATGAATCCTAGCTAGTGCTGAGGCTCCGCTCGAGCTAACTGCTATGTTATTGCTAATTCGCTAGAGAAAGCGGCATACCAGATAGTGAGAGATCTAGATCCATTCCCCGCAGTGAGTGGGGAAGGAAGCAGATCCAGGTCCCACCTTCATATTTGTTCCTCACTCCTACTAGTGAAGGTTTCACGATGCCTTTTTAATTCCGGTGGATTTTCCTCTTCTTGTTCAGTCCTTCCGGAAGCTCAAGAGGGTGCGCATTGTTTCTTAGTAATGCCAATCTTAGTAATACCCCAAACCTTACATCGTTGGAGGGAATGGGGCTTCCCATAGATCTATTGCACCAGTAGCATCATAGGCAGACGTGGGAGCAGTGGCACCATCAATAGAAGTCCTACTGGTTTAACCAACACCACCATATTGCCCAACAACAACCTTTCGCCTAGTTTCCGGCTGGGGCTGAGCCAAGCATATTTTCTCCGCTCTGCATATTTTTTCTCCGCTCTTCTTGGATATTCTGGTGTTAATTCTTTTCAACCCCTAGTGCTTTTGGTTCACCATTGTTTCATTGTTGAGGCTAAGGATTAATTGCAATTTGGGAGCGGTCCTTCCATTCGTCCCCTGCGTTGTAGAAGCCTCGAGCAATTTCCTTTGTTGGAGTATGTTCGTCCCATCTTTTCGGCTCCCTCATCTAGCAACCCTAGGCTCTGAAAATATGGACCCTTGTGAGCTCCAGAACATTCATATCTCTATAGCACCATGAGAGCATGCTCCGCGAGTTAGTTACCTCCTATCAAAGCCACTTTGAAGAGTGTCAGAACCCACTTTGAAGAGTGCCAAAAAACAGATGATGCAGAGGCGGTCCACTTTGAACCACTTTGAAGAGTGCTAGAAAACACATGATGCAGAGGCGGTTTGTGATTTGAAGGTAAAACAACTCCAACAGAGAAACATCTCTACCATCAGAAAAGAAGAGGGCTAAGTAGTGTTAGAGATAATGCTTATAGCTGTTGTAATCGTGAGTTTCTAGGTTAACTATTACTGTTGTAATAGTTAGTTTCAACTATGACTGTTGTAACTGTGAGTTTCTAGGTTTACTATTTTTAGCTAATCAGATCCACTTGAGTCAGTGATCTGCATGCTATATATGTAACCTCCATTTGTTTGTTAAGTAATGAAAACGTTTTGTGTTGTGTGAATTAATTCTTCCCATTTTAACTTGGTATCAGAGCCTGAGGGAGAAGAGAGGCGCGCGACTACGGGACTGCGATTCGTTCCTTTGCATGCTGCGTGGAGAGGCGCGTGACAGAGCCACAGGGAGAGGGCGTGGATAGCGTGGGCGAGCTTTGCTAAATCCACGAGCTTACAAGGAGGGGCGTTCCTCCATTGGTTGAAATCGCGTAGAAGAGTCTCCTTTGCGTGAAGGTTTTGAAAATTTGTGTTTGCGCAGGTCAAGTGGATAACGTGAGGAATGTTCTTGAACTGCATGGGTTCTTGAGCTGTGTGGGGTGATAAGGAGAAGTCACGATTAAAGAGTCGCGTGCTGTGAGCAAGATTTGGTGCGGTAAGCAAAGTCTG
>JZKD02S0393948.1:926434-952432 GCA_000966675.3 Picea glauca | reverse complement strand
GTGGGCCAAGTGACCTAGAAGATGTTTTTAAGGAAGCTGCTTGGAGAGTATAAATAAGAGGCAAGGCTCTCTCATTTGAATCACACTTGAGCATATTGAATATCTATATGTGTCTAAGGTAACCAAGGATATACAAACCCGAATTATGAGTGAAGGTGAAGAAAATAAGGCCGAAATGCAAGTAAGGATACATTCTTTTGATGGTGCTTTCTAAGGTATGTTATTTACAGGTCATCTCACCATTTTCGCTATAACTTTTTTTATATAATGATTCAGACCGTGAAATTGCTGTGAAAGTGAGAAAACATATCCAAGTATCTTTGGTAAAAAATTCAGCCTGTGGGTTGTTGTATTTTGGGAGTTACACTACGTGGAAAATAAGATTTGTGGCCAGTCCTGAAACTAGTCAAAATCAGGTGTTTCGGGTAAAAACGTCCTAACTTTTTCATAACAGATCCAAATTTAGTGAGACCAAATGTGTTGGTTAGGGGACAGTCTATAGTATGTTTTGTAATAGTTTTAGATCATTTCATCAAATATTTTGTGCAGGGACTGCTCTACAAGGTCTCTCTCTAGAATAAGCCAGAATTGAGCAAGGTATGTCATTTTTTCTATAACTCCTTTTAGGAGAGGTTCCAAGTAGTGACACTTGGAGGAATTCCATAAAAAACACCGAATAACATTATGTATCAGTTTCATATCTTTATACATTACAGGTTCAAAGTTATGATTACTTCAAGTTAGTGCTGTTGACTAATCCAAAACTAGGCGTGTGAGACTAAAGAAAAGTTTGATGAAAATGCTAGTCTCTTGTTTTTAAAGTTAAGGAAGGTTTGAAAGAATGTGATCATATACACCAAGTCTATTATAGAGCTTCAAATCATATTTGGATGATGAAATTGATGAGGGATTTTGGTTGTGGTACATGTTGAGTACATGGTTGAGAGAAGTAGTTGATGAGTTGGCGCACATACAAGAGGTGTATAGTTGATGATGTTGGTACATATTGATGAGTCATAGTTGATGAGTAGTTGACACATGATTGGAACATACTTCGTACATGGTTGGATGGACTTGTTTATGGTACAGGTTGATTACAGGTTGGTGCATGGTTAATGCAGTTGTTTATGGTACAGGTTGATTACAGGTTGAGGTACAAGTTGATGCATGGTTGATGCATGTTTCAGATTTATTGGTACATGTTTACAGCAGTATATTTCACAGTGATAGTATGACAATGGTTCCATCATTCTACTTCTACTTCAGGGTGGCAGGACGGGGCAAGGACAGGTGGTTGTAGCCACCTTCCTGTTATAGTCGGAGAACATTGGGGATTGTAGCCTCCTTCTGGTTGTAGCCAGATAATTGGGGATTTGGAGCTTCCCTCAGGTTGTAGCCTAAGAAAATAGGGGGTTGAAGTCTCCTTCCAGCTGCAGCTAGAAAACAAAGGAAGTTGGTTCTTCCAATGAATGTAATTCTTCAAGACATATAAGAAAAAGCATTCCGTGTTTTTCTCCCGATTTGGGTTTCTATGTAAAACACTGATGTACTGTGTATGTGTGTGATTGTTTATTTCTTACTGCTCATTATTGGATAATAATTCTACATTGATATAACATTTGAAGAAAAAGGATTATAATTACGCTATTACTGATTCACCCCCCCTCTCAATAATCCAACAGATATCCTTATAAACTACATTTATAAAATTATTTCAAAGGTTATAGCTAGAAGGTTGAAAAATGTTTTATGTAATCAAATATTTCAAGAATAGTTTGGATTTTTAGAGGGAAGGAAAATTTATGAGGAAACGAGGATATTTCAAGAATTCCTTCACTCAATTAAATTTAGACACCAAATATTGATTGTGATGAAAGTGGACTTTTCTAAAGTTTATAATAGGGTATGTTGGAATTACATTCGAATTCTTTTAATTCATTTGGGTTTATATCATCAGTTGTTAGTATGGATTATGAGTTGCATATCATATGTATCTTTTTTTGTGCTAATAAATGGAGTGACATCACATTTGTTCCAATGAGGAAGAGGCCTAAGATATGGGTTCCCTCGATATAACTTGTTATTTATCTTAATAACTAAATTATTAAGTAGGATAACTAAAAAAGCATAAGCAAACAATAGTCTAAAAGGGGCATCTATTGAAGCATCATGGAACATCACACATCTACTTTTTGTAGATTTCATATTGATTTCTTTTTAATAAATATAAGTTTCATTGAGAAGTTCAAGGGCATCATGGATTTATTTTGTATGGCTACTTGAATGGTAATAAATATGGAAAAATCTAATGGGGGATTTTTGAGCAAAAAAATAATCATTTTGCTCGATTATTCTCTTTTTATATGACATAATCAAAATAGGCCCCAAAGAATAGAGGTTTCTATTTCAATCTGAAATAGTATAATAAATGTGAGATGAAGTGGCTAATAGTGACTAATAGCTAAAGTGGAAAATAAATTAAACACCTCATGCAATAGGTGGATCTCTAGAGGAGGTAAACTTGTAATAATAAAATCATTCTTGTAAGGTAATTTAGTTTAATGGATAACACTTTCTTGCATTGAAAATAAAGTATTTCAAACCATTGTGATACTTTATTACATATTCATTTCATTTGGATATCAAATGAATAAAGTATTAGTACTATAATCTTGGAAAAAGCGGGCCTGACCAAAAGTCAATGCAGGGTGGGAGCTTAAAAATACCTTTTTATTCTCAAAGGCCTTAGCTACAAAAAAATATGTGGATATTAATTCAAGGAACATGGTTTTGGGTTCAAATTTTAAGAGAAAAAAATATATTCCATGATACAATGGAGGAATTTGTGATAATCCCACTTAAACAATCAAACAATGCCTCAACAATCTAGAAAGTAGTTATTTATGCATTATGTCTGGTCGAAACTGGGCTGATTTTAAAAATTGGGAAAGGAGATAAATTTCAAATAACTATTGATCCATGGGTAGGAAGAAATGGTATGCATATATTACACTTTTAGATGATATAGTAATTAATAAATAAAGGGTATCATAAATTTAGACATATTACAAATTGGGGAAGGACTCCTACTTGGCACCAAGAGTGGCTATCTTGGGAAGAGGTATGATAAGGGGATGGTCTGTAGAGTTTTGAAATAGGTACATAGAGATTTTAAAATACTATAATCTTAGACTCAAAGGTGAGGAGGAAAAACTAATTTGGTCATTGAATCCTACAGGATTTTATGTTCCCAACATACACTACAAAACACTAATAGAGGAAGGAAGAGATGGAAAACAACTTAGAAATTAAGATGCCATAAAAAAACAAAATCTTCATGTGGTTGATTCTATACAACAAGGCACCCACATGGGAGGTCCTTCCACGAAAGAAATTTCATCAAGCTAGGATGGTGCTTTCAATCTCATCATGAAAAAGAAAATATAATTCATATCATCTAGGCATGTTTATTTACCGAGGTATGGAAAGAGGCAGAAAGGATGATAGGGATAAGGAATATTTTTTAATGTGAAAGTATTGAAGATGATTTTAGAACCTAGTGTTTTAGTAAGGATATATTCAAGATCGAAGAACTATCACTCAACATATCTTGGGGAGTATGGCTTGCCAAAAATGTAAACTTGTTTCAAGATAAAGAGATATTATGTCTCAAGTGTGTAGTTTAGGCTATAAATATTTTAAATGTATACCCATAGTTGCAAGAAAAAATATTCTCCCATTCTCATTTTGAAGAGGTAATAAATAAGGGTGTCCCTTGGGAATTTATTGATGGTGATTTGTTTGCAAGGGAACCCTTCTAACAAAGAATTAGGAGGAATTCTATACTTATATTCAAATCATAGAATTTATTTCAAAGTTATAATTGGCCAGGAATCCAATAATGTTTGTGAAATGATGGTAATAAAATTAGTTTTGGGACTTCCAGAAGAGTTTGGTGTAACTCAACTACAAATTTTTGGTGACTCAATGGTAGTTATTCAATGGATGCAAAAACTTAATATCCTCTCAAGATTCTCATATATATCTTTGTCCCATATTTATAGGGACAAAATCCAACTTGTGAATGGGCATTCAAAATATAGAGTTGAATTGGAATGAAGAATTTAGATCATCTCTATAATATATAACAGACACTAAACTGAATATAACCATTAACCTTGGATATAACTTCTAAGATATTTTATATGTTTTAATATATAATGTAAAGTTATCATTATAACAGAAAAAAAATTGTAGAGAAAGTACATATCTAAAATCTTAGATGTAATCTATAGCTTTTTTTTTTTTGAAAAAGTCATGGAAATAGGAATGCAAAAAGAGGATTCAATTGCATTACTAAATTGTAATGAATATATCATCATTTTTTTTTAATTTCCATCTTCAAAACTATATTCATATAGTTATGTTTCATACTTTTCTCACATAAATTTGATTAAATATTATTCACATGTGATTATTACATCTCCAACTAACTTGTCATATTGTTACTATGACATGATACATGTTCAATGGTGCTTTCACCGATTGTCAGCATTAATTGAATCTTGACTTTTTGCAGGTATAGAAATGTTATTCTTCTTTCTAACACAACAACTATAAATTACTTTATTATGTTTGGTGATATGTCCACCATGCTTTTGATTAAATATTATTCACATGTGATTATTACATCTCCAACTAACTTGTCATATTGTTACTATGACATGATACATGTTCAATGGTGCTTTCACCAATTGTCAGCATTAATTGAATCTTGACTTTTTGCAGGTATAGAAATGTTATTCTTCTTTCTAACACAACAACTATAAATTACTTTATTATGTTTGGTGATATGTCCACCATGCATTCGTAGTACAAGATATGGATACATTTACCATGTATATGTTTATATAGTCACAACAACTATAAATTACTTTATTATTTTTGGTGATATGTTCACCATGCATTCGTAGTACAAGATATGGATACATTTACCATGTATATGTTTATATAGTGTTACGGTCCCTCTAATACAAGCCCACATTATAATTAAAAAAGTGTGGTATGGGAGGGATGAATTATAACCCCATAGACTGAAGAAATCACATATTATTTATACATTTTATGTTATCATTATTTGACTCTGTATTGACTTATGATTCACACTATAGTTTAGTATTGGTTCTATACACCATCTCACACATACCATTATATTATTGCTAGTGGTCATTATAACCTTCTATTCATTATGTTAGAATGGATTTTATGCTCAAATATACTCAATGATTTAACTAAATCATGGATGTTATTGGATCGAATTCACATACTCCCATTGGAAGCCATATTACCATATAATATACCCATACAATATAGAATTAAAACCTCCTTTCTTATGTACAATGGTCCCACGCATGCCTCTGAGCCTTAGAGTCTTCGGGTGATATTTTTGTGAATAGTTTAATCCACACTTTTTCCTTGTATATAGGATTTAGATGGTAGGGTTTTCTCTTGACGGGATTAGAATTAGTATTGGGTTTAAGTTTGATCTTCATAGCTCTTGACGATCCTATGATTCCCTTCATCTCAAAAAAAAATTAGGAAGTAAGTCTTCATTTGCCAACAACCTAGGAGATGGTCTCTTTGTCCCAGTAATCCCAAATAATGACAATATTTGGTGTTTCTTTTGTCTCAATATTTTGTTTCTTAGTATATTTAGGGCTATTATAATCTGGCACAACCATCTGAACCAAGATTTTTGCCATGATAGGAATGGTGGCCTCTACTTTAGTTCATGGGATGCAGGGAACATTGGAACATACCAGATACTACAGATGGTTCATAGAGAGTTATGCTCATATTAGAGCCCCATTATAAATTTTTTTGTGTAAAGATATTAAATATGAATGGACATCGGAATGACAACAAGCTTTCAACACCCTAAAGGAAAAACTAGTTACTCCACCCATTTTGACTTTTGCGGATTAGTCCAAGATATTCCATGTTAATGTTGATGCTTTGTCCATAACACTGGGTGCCATCCTAGCTTAGCCAGGGGAAGGGACTATTGATTATCCATTCTATTGTGTTATCTGAAAACTATATGATGTTGAGCGGAATTATACTACCATCTAGCATGAAGCCTTAGCTAGGGGAAGGGACTATTGATTATCCATTCTATTTTGCTATCCAAAAACTATATGATGTTGAGCGGAATTATACTACCATCTAGCATGAAGCCCTGGTTATGGTATATGAACTAGAAAAATTCCACCACTACTTGTTGGTGTCCATCTTAAAATTCCTCAATGATAATTTTTCCCTCAAGTATTTAATTAAAAAAATTTGGGTGCCCGTATCACTAGTGGTTGCTCTTGTTTTAGGAATTTTACTTTCAGGTTTTGGTAAAACCAGTAAAACACAATGTGGGGTTGGATCATTTGTCACACATTGAGACTGGGGAGGTTACTAAGAGATTCAACAATGAGCTTCTCGATACACAACTCTTCCACATTGAAGCCATCCAAGATCAACTCGCCGAAATCATCTAATTCCTTATTTTTGGATAAGATCCCGAGGAATATACTCCTACACAACGTCACCAACTAGTGACCCACAGTGTTGATTATCAATTTTTGGTCGAGCAGTTGTATCAATTGGATGTGGATGGATGTTGATTATCAATTTCTTGTCGAGCAGTTGTATCAGTTGGATGTGGATGGATTCCTATGTCTTTGTGCTTTGGTACATGAACGAGATTGTATCCTATATGAGGTACATGAAGGAATTGTTGGGGGGCATAACGTTGACAAGGCCTCTACGACCAAGGTTCTACACATTGAACTCTAGTGGCCCTCTCTCTTCGCCAATTCTAAGGACTACTTCAAGAGTTCTAATGTATGTCAATGGGTGGGAAAGCCCTATCGAAGAGATGAGCTCCCCCTCTTCCCAGTGACTTCACTTGAACCCTTGAACAAATGGGTCAGGAAATTTGTTGGACATATAAATTTGCCTACACAATGATGAACACTACATTATCACTGCCACCAAATATCTAAAAATATGGGTTGAAGTCACACTTGTCAAGTATTATACATTCGAGACTGTGGCGCACTTCATTTTTGACAATATTATCATGATATTCAGATTCCACAGATACTGATGAGTGACCAAGACTCACACTTTCTTAATGAGACCATCCAATATTTCACTCAAGAGTTCAATATCCATCATCATAAGAGCATTATGTATCATCCTCAAGCTAGTGGTACAGTTGAAGTTTTCAATAAAATATTAGAATAAGCCTTAACCAAATTTTGTAATGTGCAACGTGATGACTGGGATAAACATATGCCCATAGTTTTTTGGGCTTAGTGAACCATGTCAAAAAGGTTGACTAAGAACACACCTTTCATATTAGTCTATGGGAAGGAAGTGGTCATGCCATTAGAGTTTGTGGTTCTAAGTGTCCGAGTCACACTGGCGACACATATGACCGATGATCGATCCCTCCAACACAAGTTGGATGAGCCTATGGAACTCGAGGAAGACCGTATAATGGAAGGATTCATTCAAGTGGTGGAAAAAGACATAGAGAAGGCTTGGAACAACCATAACATTCACCAGAAAATATTGCATGCAGGATATTTAGTTCTATTATATGACAACAAATATTCCCACTACCCTGGTAAGTTACGTATGCACTAGCTAGGACCATTTCTCCTAGTATACATCACTGAATCAGGTGCCACCAAGATGCAAACACTAAAAGGATAGACACACAAAGTTATCATTAATGGAAATAGGTTGAAAGTGTACTACTACCCTCAAGGGTCAACCATCATTTAATATTTTTTTCATCCTTTATAAAGAAATGCGGTAATATTAGTATAGATAGTATAGTGTTTCACATAGTTCCTAGTCAGAATAATTTTAAGTTTAATTTTGACAGTACAAGCATTTCATCTTCACAGGGGAGATCCTTCCAATGACAACTGAAGGAAGATCATCAAAATTGAAAATTGTGTCAATGTACTTGCCCAGGTATTGGGGCATGCTCGTTCAACATAGGTCACACGAGTACCAACCGAATTTCTTACCCTTTTTGTTCCTTCAATATCCCTCAGTCCCATATGGGACATTGTCTTATGCCCCAAGTAACTAGTTAGATGTAACATCACATTCTTCGATAACCCTCTACACTATGGTCGATCTAAAGTTTTTATCGGCCTATCCACTAAAAAATTATAATTATTTATTCTTTCCCTTCCCACCATCCCTCCCCCCAAACCCATCGTTGCCTCCCATGCTTTTATATGCCAAGGCTCCAAGCCCCAACCCTCACCTTTCTCTACCAACTTATCATTGTGACTCCCTAGTTTCCCTCTCATGGTGTGCCTTAGTCGTTTCTTCATTGATTTTTTATCTTCAAATCATCCAAGAAGAACCTAAGGTTCCTTTTCCCTCTACCACATATTTATTCATATATCATACCCGTCTTTTCCCAATGTGAGTCCTCCCCAGTATAATATTTGCAATGAACCACTTTGTAGAGACTCATTTTCTTTCCCTCACAACTGCCCCGCTCCCCACTACACCCATCATTGTTTTTTTATGCACCATGCTTCATCCCCTTCATTATTCATATCATACCTTTCTAAGGGAGTCTCCCAAAGCCCTCATTTCCACCATCTACATCAGTTCCTCCCTAGAATCAAGCAAGTTGGATCAAGTTCATCTCCCTCTTCCCATTCATTCTATCCCTACGATTTCATATTGTCACCACTTCCAGAACCCCTAGAATTCAATCAACCAATATTTCCTCCTCAGCATGTTCAACCCAAACCAACATGACAAGCAACGAATGATTCTCTCTCTTGAGCGAATGCGCTTCTTGGCCATATTTCTCCACATGAACTAGTGAATGTCTCGACTCAAGTAAGAGGACACAATCACAATTGTCATGTGAAATGATGATCTACTCTTCTTATGACTTTTCCCTATTGATTTTGAAGGAGTTGGCTTAAGGATGAGCTAGGTAATAGTGGTGGGGGGTTGGAATCCATAATCTTGGGTCCATTTTTTTGCATGTCAACCAATGAAAGTTGTGCATGCTCATCTAGAAGTTTTGTGAGCGCCGAAGGAGATGCAAGAAAGAATGCCATAGTGTGTGCATCACAACGGGTTTTGTTAACCAGTGTGCCAAGTCTAAAGGTGGTCAAAGGAAGGTCAATCCTATTTTTGTCAGTTGAGTGCATCGGTTCAAGTTTAGTCAGTTGGGATAGAAATGAAGATGATTCACATTGGAAGCAAGAAAGGAATCACCAAGATATCTCCCATAATGACTTCTTCTAGCAGTAGATGAAGATGTGGGGAAACCAGAAGATGATACAAAAAGGAAGTTAGAATTTCCCCTGATGTAGAGAACCTATGTGGAACCATGGAAGGTGCCAAAAGAATGTGAGGTCGTTAGATTAGACAAGTGAGTGGAACATAACAGTGAAGGACAATGCTCCTTAGCAGAAAAAAAGATATAAAAGAGATCTCTCATCATAGAAAAGAGGTTGGCTAAAGTTAGCGTATTGTAATCTTGTGTTATATGGAAAAGCATCTTGTGTATTTTATTTTTTTGAATCTTTTATCTCAATGCAAATGAATATTGTTTTATTACAACTATTTGTATAGTAATGATATGAAGTCTTACAGATATTCATCTCAATTATTAAACACAATGTATATCTCTTAATATGATAGAATACGTTCAATAATAAAGATATAAACAATTATGTTCTATCCTATGTTTTTTATGCACCAGTCGCATCTGTGCATGTATAGTTTTAATTCTTAGTCCTTATTAGAATATCATAAATGAGTTACATGGATGTAATTTACAGTAGAGTTTGGTATGTTCGATCCGTCATTGTTGACACAAGACCTTACAATCTTTTTGATCCTACCTACATCTTGGGTGAGACCTTCCTTGACCTTTACCGAGGGTTGATATGACAATGCTTAGGGGATTTGGTTTTATGCACTCTTGAAGAACCCTGGGTCTAGTGTTAAAAAGGTCAGTGTGCATGCAAGCATGTAATGAAACAATGACATTTCACAATGCCAACATAGGATTTACTCATTTAAATTTCATAGTGGAAGATACACTTTCATTTGCACGATGTATCAAGCCAATATAAATTGGATACCACCATTAAGAAGGTAGAATAATATGCTCCATTTATTCCATCACTAGTAAGATTTGAAAATGTAAGCATATTGTTATTACTATTTCCAATAATTAATAATTCATCATGTTGTTGTGTATTTGTTTTTATCCAGAGGGATTAATAAATATTTTTCCGAATGGCTTACCACACCTTAGCAATATGCTCGTCGCCTACTTGCTTGCACAACAATTTTTAACCAGTTTTAATTTCGAATCCTTAGGGTTTCCTCCTGTAGATTTATACTTTCACTGTGGGATTTCTAACCCTTTGATTATGGATTTAGATTAGGGTAAGTTGATACCCTTTAAAGGGAGATACATATCATTGGATAAACAAGATACCAAGTACCCCAGTTGTGCTCCATGCTCAAGTTAATCCTTTTGCATTTATGTTGGTTTGTATTTCTCATTAAAACAATCGAGCATATTGTTCGTGGTAGTTTTAGTTAGTTTCTTTCACGGAGATTCTATATTGAGTAGGGAGTATCATTCCCTTCAATTTTGTCACGATTTCAACACTGGTTACTCATATCTTTTCACCATAGTTTTAGATTTTGACTTTTATTATTGAAAATGGTTTAAACGACATTGATATAACTAAGTGCATTTCTATGTATAAAGCTTATTGTCACGCCATGATTATTATAAATTTAAATCATGTGCTCATGTTATTATCTGATGTATATAGTTATATAAATGCCCATTTTTTTACATCTACAGATCGACTTTCTTTCTTGGTAGTATATAGCTTCATTGGTACACTTAAAAAGATTCACAATGATTCTTTGTTTGTTTAAGTCTTGGATACCCTAGTCATATGGCTTCTAACGGAACTTCTTTTGATTATCTTTTAGGCTATTTATCTCCACACCATATCAAAATGGATTTCTGGTTAGGAACTCTACATTTGTCATCATAGTTTGATTCAGTTTAGGGTTAAAAGCATCATTATTTTTACTTCTTGTAATGTATGCTATTCAAGATGAATTCTTATATATTTATAACACAATATTTTCTTGGCCAATTCCTCCCAACCGTATACATGAATACTAAAATCTACTTTCCTTTTCACCCCAAAGCCTAAATCATTATTCCATGGGGACTAAAAACTGCATTACCTCTTCGAAATTTCTTTGAGTTTTATTCCTCATAGAACCATTAAAATCCCTTCTGCACAAGTTCACAACAATGTCCCACCTCATAACATACTTGTCTTTAAGAACTTGCCTAGGTCTTTTCAAGTTGGTCTCATCCCTAACCGTAAGGAATATTCTTGACCTAATTTTGTACTGGTTTGTTTCCTTACATACCACACCTTTGGGATTAGGGTTCCATTTACCCCATGGAAAATAATTCACTATAGTGGTTTAATCATTTTCACTCACCCATGGAATAATGATTTACTCTTTGTAAGTGGATTCTCTAATGAATTTCTTTCTTGTTAATTAAATAAATTAAAAATACAAAAATACAAAAATATTCCTCATTAATGTTTGTGATGACATAGTTCCACATAAGTATTTTCCAATAATTTGCACAATATCATTTTTTTGCATAAACTTAGCAAGAAATGAAATATTTAAGTCTTTAAATTGAGGGACATTACATCATCTCCCCCTTGAATTGAAAATTTTCCTTGTTGTTCCAATTTGAGAACATAAGCTTTGGAACAGATATGGGTATGACTTTCTCATGGATTCCTCCATCTCACAAGTAACCCCATCGGGACTAAAGTGCATCCAGTGCACTTTAACCTGAGAGATGGCTCGATTCCACAACATAATTTCCTTCATGTCGAGAATGCGTAACGGTTGCACCTGAAACTTACCTTCCAATTTACAACATGAGTTATATCATGTACATACTTCTTGAATAGTGAAACATGAAATACATTCTGAACTTTTTAGGATGGATGGAAGTGCAACCTGGTAGGCCAATAACCATACCCTAGTGAGCACTTGAAATGGATTGCAAAACCTTCGTGCCAACTTGGTACTTTTTCCCAATTATAGTGCACTTTTCTTGAGTTTGACTTTAAAATAAACATGATCTCTAATGTTAAATTTTTCATGTGTTCTTTGTAAATATAAACATCTCTCTTTTTTATCCTATGCAATTTTCAAGTTTCATTTTTCGTTTTGTACAATTGTTTTCATTTCTTTTAGCATAATTGGTTCCAAGATAATCTTGTCAACCGGGTTGTCCCAGGTAACGGTTGCTCAACACTTTCTATTGTACATTACCTCAAAGGGAATCATCCTTATGGAGGCCTAATAACCATTATTGTATGCAAACGCAACCAATTGGAGGTACTCTTCCCACTTCGTGGCATAGTCTCTCACATACAGCCACAACATATCCTCTAAAATTTGGCTGGTCCTTTCAATATAACCATCATCTTGAGGATGATATGTGGTACTAAAGTTTAATGGAGTATCCAAACCCTTGACCAAATCCCTCTAGAAATTTGAGGTGAATTTTGTGTCCCTATATGAAATTATAGTCTTTAGTATACCATGCATCCTAAAGTTTTTTTTCATTAAGATTTTTGCAATGTTTATTTCCTTATGAATTGATTTTACTGGAACAAAGTGTTCAAATTTAGCAAGTTTGTCTATAAATACCATAATGGAATAATTTTTTTTCTTAGTTTTAGGCATCCTTGTAATAAAATCCATATTGATTACTTCCCATTTCCACTTAGGAATAATTATTGGCTGCAATAATCTCATTGGGTGATGCTATTCAAATTTAACTTACTGGCACTCAAGAAGCCTAGAAAGATACTCAGGCACTGAAATTTTCATTCCACACCAGAAATATTATTTTTTCAAGGTTGTTATAGTCTTTTGATATCCTAGATGAACTCAGTAAGGTTTCTTAGGTATTGCAATCAATGTTAAAGTTTTCAAATATGCACTATTTGGAACATAAATTATGTCCTTATAAAATACTATTACATCTTGATGGCATCTAAATTTTGATTCTTCCGAGCAACCAAATCATTATTTTGTAGTTTTTCCCTTCAATTTTTATAAACTTCATCATTTTCTCTTCCTAATTTTATTTTTTGTTTTAGATCAAATTGCATATTACTATTGTAAACTACATTTAATTTTATGTTGAGTGCGTCTTCTATTTTATTCTCTTCTCCATTAATGTTTTTTTATCTCAAAATAATATTCACTTAAGAAATATAAAAATCTTACCTGTCTTGCATTATAGTTTTGTTGATCGAAAAAGTATTTCAGGATGATATTATATGTTTTCAACAAGAATATCCTACCCAATAAGTAGTGTCTCCACATATTTAATGCATGCAAAATATCATTTAGTTGTATATCATGCGTTGCATAATTATTTTCAGAATTCCTATATCTAGTTCAAAATGCAGTTTTGTGCATGTCCTCCTCTTTGATTGTAATCTGGTGATATCTTGAACAAAAATATATTTTAGAGAAAATATTAGCTCCTCCGACTTGATAAAACCAGTCACCAATGCGAGGTAAAGTATATTTGTCTTTCACAGTCATCTTGTTAATTTCTCTGTAGTCAATCCATAATCAAATGGTTCCATATATCATTTTGACAAACAAAATTGGTTCTCCCCATGGAGACACATTGGGTCTGATATATTGTTTATATAATTGTTCTTGAAGTTGCATATTAAGCTTTGTTAGTTATGGAGTACGCATTCGGTAAGGGTCCTTAAACACCGATGTAGATATAGGTACTAAGTCTACGATGAGATCTATACAATCTCATCTAGAAGGTAATCTTGGAATTTCCTTTGGAAACACATACAAGAACTCTTTTAGTATTGGATCCTTACTTTAAAAAATTGCATTCATTGCTTCAATATTTTTGGATATCTAAACATGATAAAGCTCATAGTCTTTCACTGCATTCACATTTAATTGTAAAGAAGATATTTGTTTTACGAACACTTCCCACAATATTTCTTTCATTGTTTTTTTTTTTCAAAATCATTTATACAAGTTAAAGGCCTTATCATGAAAGTTTACAAGATATAAATGTTCCTCCAAGTAATCCATGCCAATGATAAAATCATAAGATCATAATGGTAAAATATTTAGATCTAATCTAGTATCCATTCCATCCATGTTTACTGCATAGTCCTTCACCATTTCAACAACTTTTCTTTTTGTTCGTGTAGGTAACTGAACTGGCCATGATTTCTTACGTTTGAATTTTTCTAGCTTACATTTTTCCGCCATTATAGGTGAAACATAAAGCATAATTACAGAAGAGTGTATTAATATAAATACGAGTTTCTAGTTTAACATACCTTCTATCTCCACCATGGCAGATTGGTGATCAACTTGTCGATTTTCCAAGGCAGCATTGACTTTATCTATGCTTCCAGAAATAGAATTCACTATTGTTTCTACCTAAATATTGTGTACTACCTGATTTTTATGTTTGTTTAAATTTACTGTTGTTTCTACCCGAATATTGTGTACTGCCTGATTTTTATGTTTGTTTAAATCAAAATTATGGTGCAGGGATGGTCCTTTACAACCCCAACATTGAAGAGACTCCCTAACTGTCTAACCAACTATTTTATATGCAAATTTTGTAGGTTTATTATTGTTCTGAACCAATACACTTTGTTTTCCAACAAATATCCTTTTATTAACCGGTGCACTATGCGGTGGTTGTCAAGGATGTTTGAAATGTTTCTTTTGAGATCAAGCTTGTCCTTATATTTGTTTGACCACGGCTTTGCATTTTTTATTCTCTGTTTAAATTGGGTAAAGAATAGTTTAACATGCCTTATCATTTCATCCATGTTATTTGGGTTAAGAAATTCAATTTTGTCAATTATACACTTGAGGTAAGCAAATCATGAAAATATGAATTTTTTCCTTCTCCTCTTGAGGTAAGGTACATATCTCATAAGATTCACAAATTTAGTCACAAAGTCTTCAATGAAGATATATTCAAGGTTAATATCATGGAATTCTTTGGCGTTTTTTTGTAATATCATTCTGTTAAATATTTATGTTTAAAATATTTCTTGAACATTTTCTAGTTTAGCTCATTGCTCCTAATCTTATTAACTGCTTTTGTTTCCAACGACCAAATGACAATGTTTCCATTAAGTTGATCCACAACTAATATAGCCTTCAAGTTTCCTGGATAATTGTAAATTTGAATGTATTCACTCATGTTCATAACCCAAGCTTTTAATCCTTCCTCAGACTCACCGTCAAAGTTGGGTGGCTTGATTTTCTTAAAATCTTCAAACAATTCTTCCTCATGCCATTTCCTTTTCTTTGTAATGGGTATAATTCTTTGCAACGTGTTACTATCTGAATTATCTTTGCTATTTTCTTCTTCTAACAATTCTTTTTTTTCAATGTCCTCTTAAAATTCCTTATGTTAATGTGATTCTTCATTAGAAAGTTTTCTTTTGGAATTATTTTTCTTTTGAAATTATTGGAGGTTTTTCCTATCCATCTTCATTTCTTCATCTCAATCATGTTTTTAAGATGAATATCATTTAACTTTTCTTGATCTTTACTAGCCTTAATTAACCTTTCATTATCTTCCTTTATACTTTGCATATCTACTTTTTCTATGCATGGTTTCCAACAATCCTTTAAAAATATCTTGTGATTGATAACCTTTCATTTCTACATACATGCGGGCTTCACTTTGAGTTGATTTTTCAAATTCTTTAGCCATGATAATTTATTATTGCTTCTTTATATATATATATATATATATATATATATATATATAGAAAATAATTGTATGTACATTGAGCCCTTAAATTCTTAAGGTTGCAACCATACTCTATTACAATTTGTTATGATTCTATCCATCATTTTTTTTATTTCCATCTTGAAAGGTATATTCATGTAGTTATGTTTGACAATTTTCTCACATAAATTTGATGAGATATTCTTAATATGCAATTATTTAATGTACCAAAGTAATTTTTTTAAGTTTTACCATGATAAGATACATGTTCAATGACACTTGCAACACATTAACTAAGTCTTCACTCTCAGTCTAGAAATGCTATTCTTCTTTCTAACACATTGACTATAGCTTAATATTATGTTTGGTGATATGTTCACCATTTGTTGCTATTACAAACTATATACATTTATCATGTATATGTTCATGTAGTGGTACGGTCCTTCTAATCCAAGCCCACATTATAATTAAAAGATTGTGGTCTTGAATGGACGAATTAGAACCCCATAGGCTGGAGAAATCGCATATTATTTATACATTTTCTATTGTCATTATTTGACTTTTTATTGACTTATGGTTCACCAAATAGTCCGGTTTTATACACCATCTCATATTGTTGTTGGTGGTCATTATAACCTTCTATTATTTATGTTCGAATGGATTTTATGTCCAAATATACTCAATGATTTGATTTTGTATTGACTTATGGTTCACCCAATAGTCCGGTTTTATACACCATCTCATATTATTGTTGGTGGTCATTATAACCGTCTATTATTTATGTTCGAATAGATTTTATGTTCGAACATACTCAATGATTTAATTAAATCGTGGATGTTAATGGATCGAATTCACATACTCCGGTTTGAAGCCATATTACAATATACCCATACGATATAGAAATAAAACCTCCCTTCTTATGTACTCTGGTCCCACCAATGGCTCTAGCTGAGGTCAACATCCTTTATTAATTATCTCTAGCTAACACAAAGTTACCTATCAGTGTAACTGATGTTTGATCTTTGGTTGATATTAATGCATAGGTAGTAAAATCACAAGAGGGAAGATTTCGGGCGGCCACATCTTGGCGCCGTTAATATTTCTGATTTTATTTTCTGACGGTACTTCTAACGCTTAATTACGATATGGAAACCTGGGTCTGTCATTATCATTCTTCACTTGTCTATTGCGTCTACTTGTTTAGAATACGTGCATAGCCATGAGCTCCATTATTTTGTGAGTGTAGGGTTTAGTAATTTAACTTTTAAAGGGGCAGATAGGATTACATTTGTAGGGAGGCTAAAGACGAGCTTGAATGGATACAACGGTTCAGAAGGTAGAATGATATGCTCCATTTTTTCGATGACTAGTTAAGTTTGAAAATGTAAGCATCTTATTAGTACTATTTCCAATAATTAATAATTCCTTTTGTTGTTGTCTCTTTGTTTTTTTCCACAGGGATTAACTAAGATTTGATCGAACGACTTACCAGACCTGAGCAATTTACTCATCACCTACTTTCTTGCAAGATTTATACTTTTATTTTGGGATTTCTGACCCTGTACGCTAATTATGGATTGCGGACAGGGTAAGTTGACAACCTTTGGAGCGTGGAATGTATAGTTGGATAAACAAGAGACCAGGTACGTCGTTGTGCTCCACGCTCAAGTTAATCCTCTTGCGTTTTTTTTTTTAAGTTTTTATTTCACATTAAAACAATGATAAGGGCCTCTTGTTTGTGGTAGGTTCAGTTAGTTATTGTCATTTATTGTCATCCATAGTGATTTTTGCTAGAAATAATGTTTTTTTATGATGCATTCTAGAGTTTAAGAATTGGGTTGGGTTAGTTGGAGTAACTTGAGATATTCTCTCAATGTTTTCCTTCAAGAGTGGAATAAGTTAGATCTCACAACACTTATTTAAGTGTCAGCTTAATTTTTCCAATTCTCAAAATTTAATATCTAAACACTTATTTAAGTGTGTCATCTTAATTTTTCCAATTCTCAAAATTTGGTATCAGAGCAAGGTTAAGCAATTGTTGAGCTGCTGCGTGGAGGAGAGCCATCTGCTATGAGTACGAGGAGTGGTGAATTGTTGTGCCTGGTGTTTGAAGAACCATCGATTGACCTATGCGTGAACATCCAAAACGAGCCATCCGTCCTCACCAAGGATCTGTGTATTGAGCCGCCAGTTGACCTGTGCGTCAACATGAAAAAGGAGCCGTCCTCACCAGGGATCCGTGTTTCGATAGGGGCGCACGAAAGGATTGTTGTTAGCTGCATTTATTCGCTGCCATCGTTTCCAAGGAATTTCTTGCAAATTGTCACGTATTCTGACTGCCAAAGCTTAAGGGAGGGGGCATATCGTTGTTGTTACGGCCAATAGACCCTGAAAATTGTTGTCAAGAATCATTTGTTGTCTTTTCTGGTGGTCACGTTCCAGCCAGATCGCAGGAGATTTGTTGTACCATATCGCAGGAGATTCGCTGTCTGAAAAGAGGAATAGGAGCTTGTTGTGATCTGTTGTAATCTTCACAGAGGAAGGAACGTTGCCATATCTATTGATTGGAAAGGTATTCGTTTTTTGATTAAAGTTTTAATTTCCATATTTAGAAAGTAAAAATACAATTTCAAATGATGCATAAGAATTTATGGGGAATAGTAAAAGGTTCAAAGAAGACACCTACAGATCCCATGAAATTAATTGAATGGGAGAAAAGAGAGGATAGAGCCAAGTCCATTCTTGGACTGTAGATTCCCAACTACACCTAATAGTTTTGGAAAAATATTATGAAAAAATGTGGGTACAATTGAGTACAATATTTGGGGAAAAGGATGTAAATGCCAAGTTTTCATTAAAATTACAACTATTCAAATTAAAAATGCATGATGAAATATCATTGTCTTCTCACATAAATGATCTGAAGTCTTTGTTAGCACAGTTGGGAGAAATCGACTCTAAAGTAGATGAAGATGATGCAAAATCAATTTCGATGAATAGTTTGTCTCCAAAATATCACAATGATATTTTTAATTTAACTCAATTACCCTCTTGAACTCTAGAAGACATGATTTCATCACTCTTAGCAGAAGAAATTAGGATGAAGGAAAGTGACATGGAAGTCAGTTCACATGTTGAAATTGCACTATTCTCCAAGGGAAGAACAAATAAAAACATTGAATGCTTCTACTGTCAAAGACATGGACATACATCATTGAATTGAAAAACACATGCTAGTGATTTTCTAAAAGGAAAACTGAAAGAGTCAGCTAACATAGTTGAGGACTCACTAGGTGTTATGCATGAATACTCATCCAGTGATGACGAACCTTCTCAATCATCTCTCAAAATTTTCTAGAATATAGTTATTGGTTATGTATGTTAGATATATGTATTGTAGAAACTTTTGATTCTTGTTGTATTTCGGTGCTCCAAGATAATCAGTTATGTGTTATCATTGTGTTGTTGAGTGCGTGTAAAAAAAGGTCATTTTGTAAGATCGATTACTGAATGTTTCACTATCGAGACTATTCTTTGGGGTAGTTTAGATTCATCGATCCTATAAATACTTCAAATATGATTGGAAACAGTTGTATTTATGTTGGATGAATTGGTAACTCGAATATTATGGAGAGAAAGAGAGTTTCTATGAAGTTCATATACGGGTGTAAATGCATATGAGGACCAGTGAGACAGACATGAAAAAAAATTTGTTGTAACTTTTTGTTATGTTTTGTAATGTAGGCATTAAGGCGGGGTGTTAGAAATAATGTCTCATTATGATGCATCATAGAGTATAGGGATTGGGTTGGGTTAGATGGAGGAAGTTGAGATATTCTCTCAACCTCTCCCTCCAAGAGTGGAATAAGTTGGATCTCACAACACTTATTTAAGTGTTTTGTATCTTTATTTATGATATACAATGATACAAACTGTTTTCTGTGTGAGCTTAATTCTTCCAATTCTCAATTATTTTTTTGTTGAAAATATTCACAATGATTTTTGGTTTGCTCAATGGATAACCTTGTCACATGTTGTCTTATTAACTTATTTTCATAATATTTTAGGCTATTTATCTCCACACCATATCTAAATAAATTTTTGGTTACGAACTCTAAATTTTTCAGCATGATTTGTTTTGTTTCAGTTTAAGGTTAAAAGTATGATTCTTTCTACTTTATGTAATGTATGTTATTCAAGATAAATTCTTATATGTTTATAAACATATTGATTTTGAAAAGAAACCAAAACACATAAATGTATAACTCATATAATAAATCTCTAATATCTTTATTGTGTAACTTCTTCTTTTTTTAATTTCTAGCCAAGATCTGGTTGAGTTTCCAAATGTCATCTTAAAATATCATTCTTTCTACTTTATGTAAGGTATTCTATTTAAGATACATTCTTATATGTTTATAAGCATACCTATTTTGAAAAAAAACCAAAACACATAAATGTAATTGTTTTATTATATATATATATATATATATATATATATATATATATATTCAAAATCTTGTTGAGTTTCCATGAGTAGATAAGTATACCTTTTCTCTCTCATTGTAATATTTATATACACATTTTTTTTTAGAGAAATAACAATATAAAGATTTATCTATTTTTTTATTTATTTATCACTACAATATTTATAAATATTAATTCTTCCAAAGAAGATAACAATCTACCAGAATTTTAATGTTTATACACACTTTTTGAAAGAGATAACAATTTAAAGATTTGTTTATTTTTTTATTTTTTTATCACTACAATATTTATAAATATTAATTATTTCAAAGAAGATAACAATCTACAATAATTTTAATGTTTCTTGGTGTAAATAGTTCACTAATAAAAATAACACAATATTCTTTTGGATATAAATAAATACTCTAAATTTGACAACCATTTTCTACTATAATAACCATTGTATATTTTACAATCATTCTTTATTGTCATGTTTAAGAACAATTAACAAAATAAAGATAAATAATTTAAGAACACATGTCTAAGTCTAATCGCTGATAGTCAGTTCCTCTCAATTATAGATAGAGACATCCAAAATTACTTGTCCTTGTCACACGTGAGTCTAAATTATTATTCCATGAGGACCTAAAATGACATAACCCCTTTAATATTTCTTTGATCTTTATTCTTCATAGAACCATTAAACTTATTGATCCACAAGTACTCAACAATGTCCTACCTCATAACATACTTTTCTTTAATATCTTGCATTGGTATTTTCAAGTTGGTCTCATCCCTAACCCTAGAGAATATTCTTGACCTACTTTTGTTTTAGTGTGTTTCCTCACATCCCACACCTTTGGGAGTAGGGTTCCACTTGTCCCATGAACAATAATTAGCTCTAGTGATTTAATCATTTTCACTCACCCATGAAATAATGATTTACTCTTTGTAATTGGATTCTGTAATGAATTTGTTTCTTGTTAATTAAATAAATTAAAAATAAAACATACAAAAATATTCTTCATCAATCTTTATGATGACATAGTTCACATAAATTGTTTCCAATAATTTTTACAATATCAATTTCTCACATAAACTTAGCAAAAAATAAAATATTTAAATCTGTAAATTGAAAAACATTACATAAATATCATGGATATCTCAATAAGTATTTTTATTGATATTAGCCAAAAGAAAATAAAGGTAATATTTTTCTTTAAGAAGGAAACAAAGTATTTTCATAAGAGAAGTCACTTTCAATTTTTTTTTTATTTTTTTTGAAAATGTTTATAATAAAATATAAAATATCTCATATCATTTATAGTCTCAAAAAATTACATTTACTTCTTTTAAATTTTTTATATTTTTTTTTATGAAAATGTTTATTATAAAATATAAAATATCACATATCATTTATAATCTCAAAAAATTACATCGACTTAAAATCTACAAAGCTGTGATAAAAAGTTATTATCTAAAACTTTTCTAAACAACATATTTCTCCAAGAAATATTAAAATCGCCTCACTTGACCTAACAAACAACTTAGCATAAAATCAAGAATGATACTAATTTGGCCTTCCATAGATGATAGATGAAGAGATTATATGTTTTATTGAAAACATTTCATATATAGAGACCAGTGTTGCAGAGTAGCTTATTCTTTACCAATAGGTAGCATGGAAAACAAAAATTATTTAAAGTCATAATAACATTATATAATTTTGGACAAGTTGTAAAAATAATGTTTGATTTAGATATTGATATAAAATATGCGAACATAAAATAGTTCATTATCATTCACACCATTTTTGATGCAGGTCTTATCATTGTGGTCAGTAATTGAATTACTGCACTGAGTGGGATAGTTCACACAATTTCTTTTGTGTGCGATTGGTAGGCTTGAGAGGCACCAACAATCCCTACTAGTTTTTTTGATGTTGGTTCTAAATTTGGAGGTGGGAAAAAAAGATAAACATGGTGGATTGTATAATGGGAAAGATGATCCTTTTATTTCCGTCAAACTAAATTTAAATTTTATAACCCATCTCTCAAATATTAGTTAGGAAGTATATGTCTAGAATTTGACAACCTCATGAGATAATACTATCAACTACACTTACATACATTTTTCTCATTTTCTATCGCTATGTGGATGGCCCAAGGAAATGTCTATGATACACATGTTCCATGAGTCCAATTATTGATTAAAGGTTTAGTCGTACCAAACCGGAGATGATCACAACATCTCAAGCCTGCTCTCTATTAAAGACGTGCAAGGAAGCAAACATATATTCATCCATATCAGTCAATGGATTCTTCTTTTGGTTTGGTATTTAATGTAATAATGTTGAAAATATAGGAACATTTTTTTTTAATGTTAGTGAGTAAATACAAATCTTAATATTTTTTAATTTTTTTAATTTTATTTCGTAAAGATGAAGTAATATACATAGATATTTCCCTTTGAATTTTCACTTTAGATTTTAGATCGCAAGTCAGAAATAGCCACTTAAAACTAAAGTTTTATTAAGCTTGCCCATCTAAAATGTCAAGAACACTTAGATTTACAATGGTCCATGAGTATCAGCTTTTTTTTAAGTACACTTAGATTTACAATGGTCCATGAGTATCATCTTTTTTTTAAGTACACTTAGATTTACAATGGTCCTTAGATTTACAATGGTCCATGAGTATCAGCTTTTTTTTTAAGTTAAGGGATTAACATAATGGAAATTTTTTGTTATTAGAAAGGATAATGAGCAACAATTTTTATTAGAAAAATTATGGAATAAAAATAATAATAAGTAAAATTAATTATATTATTAAAAAATTATATATTAAAAAATAATAATAATTAAAATCAAATATATTTAAAATATATATATATATATATACTTTAAAAATAATAAAAATAATAAAATTCTCCATTAAAAACAATAAAAATTTAGAATTCAATAGTTTAAAATTAAAAGCGTTTTATATTCATTTAATAAATTTGAAGTTACTAAAAATTTATTAAATTAAACATGATAATAGAAAAAAATAAAAATTAATCATTTAAAATTAAAAAGTATTAAAAAAAATAATAAGTGTTAATTTTTTTTTTTAACTTAGATATCATAATAAATAATTAAACATGATAATATAAAAAAAAAAATCATTTAAAATTAAAAAGTATTAAAAATAATAATAAATGTTAATTTTATTTTATTTTTTACTTAGATATCATAATAAATAAATAAAATTGAGTTATTTAAAATTGGCTTAGACAATGAAAGAGAGCACGCTTCTCAACATGCATGTATGGCCCCCTGACTGGTAAAGTATACGAAGGTATACATACCCTACCCCCCTCTGGATTTGAACCTGTGACCTCTTAAGAGGAAACATATGTTCTTAACCATTAGGCCCACTCAAGTTGTATACATGGGTGTGTTTTCCCTTCGCTTCACTCTCAAAATAACTAGAAAAGAACAATCCAAAAATATCTGTGAGAGGTGTTATCTGCCATGGCGGCGGAGATGATATGTATAGACATTAGGTCAAAGATTATATCTATTGAGAGATGGATACTTCTTTATTGAGTTTTTAGTATTTTTATGTATTTAGGAAGAAATAAAAGTTTTGATTGCAATATTATATCTCCCTAAAAGAGTTTGTAAAGAATAATATATTATTCTGAAATAACCATGCTAAAAAGGGTGAGAAATTAGAGTAGTTAGGCCAGAAACAAAAGTGTATTATTTGAAGCAATAGGTGTTGTTTTTTCTGTTTTGTTTCAATGATTGAAAATTTCAAATACATAAATATAACATAAGGAAAATAAGATAGATCAAGAAGATAAGACCATTTAATCAAAAGTTTCATCTGCCATATAGAGACATATCAAATTTCACTGGAATGCATCATTTTCAAAAGGTAAGGATAAACATGAGAACTAATTTACCAAAATAATGTAAACTCAAAACAAAAAATCTCAAAACAAAAAATCTCATGTGGTAGGAATTCATAAGACAAAATGAGTGAAATTGTTGGTAAAAAATGAACAAAATCATAAGAAGAGAGACCATTGTGATCAATATAAGAAGCCGAAATTCACATGTAATCGGTACAAATGTCCCAAACCATAGTAGAACTTGGGTAACTGATAAGAAAGGAGTTACATCTATGCCCTGAGCTTCGCGAGCTCAAAATCAAAATCAAAATCAAAAGCTCAAAGACACAATTTCATTCTAGTAGGAAGTTGATCTGAATTTTGGTAATCTCAGATACAAGCATGCAATGTAATAACGATGAACCCTAAACCCATTTATTGTGTTCGCCGCAAAGTCTCTCCAATGACCATCCACCAGCTTGCAATTCAATTATTCAAATAATGACTGCAAACATTTTTGTTAACTCGAATAAAGATTATTCAAAACTTTATCATTTTTGGTAATCTGTTTTCGCTCAAAAATGTCTTATGGAGTTCCAATAAGGTTTTGATTGTTGATTTAAACAAGCAGCAAAAAATGAAGCCAAGACTTAAAACCTTAAGGCCTTTTTTTTGAGTAATTTTATCATGAACCAAAAAACCTAATAGAAAATGATATTAAACATTTGGGTAAGCAAGCAGCAAAAAATGAAGCCAAGACTTAAAACCTTAAGGCTTTTTTTTGAGTAATTTTATCATGAACTATAACGATCCTCCTCGTTACGCCGACAAACCTCTTATAACAAGTGCAATTTTTTTTTTGTGTGTGTGCGTGTGTACAAGGGTAACAAGACATTATACTCTGCGCCACCACATGATGACAAATCATGACCAATGCAGCTGCGATATCAACATAAGGATCTAAGAAACACATCAACATCTACCAGTAAAGAACAACAATCAACCAACAAAATAAAAGACTGACTACCTGCCCGTCCTACCCTGCAATGGTTAGGACCTCCAAGACACATAAGCAATGCTCAAGCCCAAGTTCCCATCAATTTTAACCATTTAAGGTCTCAGGGCTGGCGATTGTTCTGAGGAACATGGAGGTGTCTACATCCCGCCTGACACAAACAGACCAAGCAATAAATTGTTTACAACCAAGTACAACAAAAGTTATCGAACGACCACATCCTCTACAGAAGGCGCAAGTCAGAAGGACACCGACAAATAATCAGCCATTAGTTAAGACTCAGCATTACCTACGACTCAAATGGAAACAAGTATAGATCAATCACTTCGTTTGAATTTCATTAGTAGACGAGTTACCAGCCCAACCTTAAAAAGAAGTACATATAATTAATTTCAACTTCCCCATTAACTAAATCATAATAATTTATTGTACTTAGTTTCAAGGACCTTACCTTTTACATGTTGTCAATAAAAATAAAATAAAATTAACCTTACAATTAACTAACATATAATGAACTGAAATGGTGTTGCTTTAAAATACAATTATGTAAGGATTTAGTGAGGGTTTTGGCTTTCCTAAGTCTCGTGTTGCTTTAAAATACAATTATGTAAGGAGTTAGTAAGGGTTTTCACTTTCCTAAGTCTCAATAAGCATAGATTGAACTTATGAAAACCTTTTCATAATGATTTAG